>LD353880.1:9350-28607 GCA_001465055.1 Ptychodera flava | reverse complement strand
TTCATGAGCTTTTGATTAGACGTAGTACTAGTCATACATTGCGTTCATTTTCAAATGGGGAAATTAAGTTACACCAACCCATCGGCCGCACAGCTTACTATGGTGATTGGGCGTTTTCAATATGTGCGCCTCGTCTGTGGAATTCTTTGCCGTCGCACCTTCGTGCATCTCAGTCACTCGATAATTTTAAAGTCGGGTTAAAAACTTATCTGTTTAAGTAATTTTATACATGAGTTTTATACCCTTTTAAGTAATTTTATACCTGAGTTTTATTTGTTGATCTTTTTAACCATTTCTTTAGTTTTAGTTTTACCAGCTGTTACTTTTATTGAACATTTAAATTTACTGTTTTTATTTGTCACTTTTTTCTTTGTTTTTAATGTAAAGCGCATTGAGATATTTAAATATGTAATGCGCTATATAAGAAATAAAGATTATGATTATGATTATTGTAGGTAATTGTTTCAAAGAAAAATTTGAGATCCAAAATGAGAAAAATAGCCCCTTAAATATAGAAACCTGCAAATTTTGAATCTTTAATACCAGCAGCTGACAATGACATATGGTCAACTACATGCGTTCTACGTGCATCAGAATCATCCACAATTATTCAGATAACAATTTGGTGTCAACTGACAGTGACAATGTCCCTAGCCTAGCATTTGCATAACGGTTAGCGTGTGCCTTCCAACAAACACATATCATTTACAAGCAAGATTACAGATACAATAACAAGAGAAATGGGAGAATGTAAAAAAAAGCAAAATTCCCTGAGCAAAATGACTTTCGTCTCTCAAATGTATCGTCGGAGAGTTTTACCAGCTCACCCTACTGAAAACCCTTAGCCTCCAGACAAACAACCATCTTTTGCACGCAGTGTAAAAGTGACCATAGCAGGAGACATAGGAGAATGTAAACAAAATTAAACTTCCCAGAACATTGTACACGCCACTTAAATACAGCAAGATAACTTCTTAAACATTAGTTAGTAGTGTGTTTACCTGCGGGCTGGATTGAATAACCTTGTGGCTGGGGCTTGTAAGTGATCTATAGACATTGGTCGGCTTGCTTTTTCCAAACATTACATTAACAAAAAGAAACAACGAATGCATACTTGTTTGTTAATAGTGCAAAGTTTTCAAAGGCAGGTGAGAAATTAAAGGGGAAGAAGAAATGACCAAAAAATGGCAAAAATTGCCGTAAAAATTCAAAATTGCACATTTCATCATAATTTGAATAAAACACATTTTGATCATTGCAATTAACAAGAGTAAAAGCTGTCAGATTAGATTTTTTTGAAGAAAAGCTATCGGGACCAAAAATGCTAAAAATTGCCTTTAAAAATTTGCGTCTAGCCGAAAAATAGCAAAATAAGCGTCAAAATACACATTTACCTATTCATGACACTTTGAACATATCTGATTAACGACATCCTTTGAGACCTGAACATCATATATTAAAGGAATCAGACCAGCCGTTTTGAATAATTAGCTTTGAATGTAACAAGCTGACAGATGCCCGACGACATTCGACACATAACCACACATTAAATAACCTCAGCTTTACTGACACTGTAGCTTAAAATATATGAAAATGTGAAATGATCGAGAATGAAAACATCGAATAACAGAACGCACAAAATGACAGCGGAGAATATATTCGTATTTCCATCTGTTCTTAATCAACACAACCATGGCTTTATTTGTTACAACTAATGATGTTATGGAGCAGCCTGGTGAGCATGACAATTTAGAAATATATGATTGAAAATCTGGTGGTATGGAGAATTCACTAATTGAGTCACATCACACAATTACAAATAAACTGTGAAGCAAAGCAAATTTCATCGAAAGCATGTCCATGTTAACGTCAACCATGCAAATAAATCTCAGTAATGTAAGGCAATTAACTTTTTTTAAAAAATGTATTATTTTAAAGAAAGTTCAACTGTCAACTACTCCAGACTCTACAAAATGTTAAAGATTATGCACTGTAATCACGAATACAACTTTTCTCCTAATATGTGTATTAAAACTTAATTTCCTGACCAACAAAAACGGCAACCAACCTTTAGATAATAACACATAACTCACATTTTAACAATAGAGGAATGAGTTTCTCTCTCACTTTCAGTCAAATGCAATATTTAGCTTGCATACCAAAGGAAGTTAGCCATATGGGTATGAGCAGTGGCCTATCTCTGTACTGCAAATATATTGCCTACATTATTTATTTCTCCGTGATTTCATATTTCCATGTTTTCATATTTCGATTCTGTAATATATTCCACTCCATTGTAACTTGGCATTGTGGATCTGAGAAAGCTTGAACAGCAAATCTTAAATGTTATGAAAGTTGTCTCGGTTTGAGAGAACATTCCTTTACACCATGAAATTGCTAGCTCATATTCATACAAAGCTCCAGGAAAATTCCGGCAGCTAGCAAACACAACTGGCTATCAGCTAAAATTTGCCAGCTATGAACATTTAGTTTTGATAAATAATCTAGACATAAAACTTATTGTGCACACATGCTATTTGTAACCACATATACCTTTATTTTTGTCATCTGTAACCAAATGTTCTCTTAACTTGTCATGGTCACTTAACTGTAAAAATGAGCGAATTTCACTTTTTAAGAAATAGTAATTAACAATTCAAGAAACCAAAGAGCAAAAAAAATATGGCGATTGTCTGCAAATGCCACAAAAGATAAAGACGATTTGTTAAAAATAGTGAATTATCTGCTGACCTCTTCCGTGGGTCACCAGCAGGAGGGAATATGACATTAAACTGGTCCAATTATCATTTTCATTGAAGGTAATACATTACCAGGTCCATGGGACATTTGAGCTTTACAAATTAAAGTAGGACCATCCTGAACCACTGATAGTTAGTGGTGGTACCAGGTGTCCGGAATGGGTAAGCGTACCCTGCTAGCATGCTACACCCGTCAGAATTGGTCCCAAAATTGGCTAAATATTGCATGAAGTGATACAGTATATGAATCACTGTTATAAGTCAAAGCCGGGAATGCTGTCGCTAATCATTTGAGTGACCAAGGTGTCATATGTGGCCACAATGTCATCATATCGACCGTAGAACTTTTTGAAAGTCCTCACGAGTCTTTTGGATGTATATCCCTGTCTCACTAGTTTTGATAATAATAAGCTGTATCTCATTTGAAAATCCGCGTAGGAATCACAAGCCCTACAATATTTGAGAAGTTTAGACACATATACACCATAAGCAGGTGCAGATGGAATATTACTTGATAAGTGGGGATAATTTATGATTTCAAAATCGAAATCATCCCTTTTGTCATACAGCTTAGTGTGTAGCCCATTAGTACCAACTTGCAGGAACAGATCAAGATATGAAGCTGAGTTCCAACTCTCAGTTGTTTCTTTGATTTCCAATTCATCAGGGTTATATGATGTAAGTAATTTGATATGTCTGGATTGTTTAGACTAATCAGATCATCAATATATCTGTGCGTGTTGTTAAAACGCCTTGCAAGTTTTTTAGACCCTGCTTTGTAGAGAGATTGTAGGAACTCTGCTTCATATGAATAGAAAAATAAGTCAGCAAGAAGTGGTGCACAATTTGTACCCATTGGTTTGCCGATAGATTGTTGAAAGATCATACCACCAAACTTAATATGTTGTCGATTAAGAAATTAAGCATGTTAATAATTTCTTCATCTGTGTATTTGTGCTGGGCATCCATGTTGTTACTAAAATAACCTGACCCATGTTTGATGGTAATGTATTGATACCTTCTACTGCCATTTTTATGCAGGAAAGCTTGCTTAACAAGAGATGACAGCCTTGTTTTAAGTTTATCGTGGGGAATTGTGGTGTATAGTGTGGAAAAGTCAAATGTTCGGATTGACCTGTACTTGTTTTTCAAGCAACAATTCCTTTGAATTTTTTAATATCCACATTTTATTCAACCCACTCGTTTCATGCACTTTGTCACAATCAAAAAAGACCATTTTTGATGGTTGTTAAAATTATAGTCAATAATTGTGACAGATGTTTAGTAGTGCATTTGCTTGATCCTGCAATAAAGGGATGTTTGTAAGGGTTCTTGTGCAGTTTAGTTATCCAATACAACATAGGCAGTGTTTTGTCCTTCTCTTTCAAAGGAATGCCAAATTCATTGAGCACAGATGAATGGTTTGAAAAAATATCTTCATCAGAAAGGGAGGAAAGAGTATAGGTTGTATTACTCTTATCTGAATGAAGATTTAATTCATCTATTATACACTGGATATAATAATTCCTACAGACAAAGATAATGTTGTTTGAAGCTTTGTCTGCAGGAACTATCACATAATCGTTGTGTAAAGCATCAAGGCAAGCTTTGACAGACGGGTCATCTAATACTGAGGAAGAATTTACTTCTTTAGTATGAGAGTGGAGATGTGAAATACGTGATTTTAATTTGTCTCTGACTTTGCATAGCTGCACTATGGTAGGACTGACCCCCTACCATACTGATCAAAGACATCTTTAATTCGTATTTGAGAATTGGTTTTCCTTCCTCCCATTTTCAGCATATGATAAGTACCTAGTATCTTATTGGACCTAGAGTTTGCTGAAAGGCAAAAGGCTATAAATGTTGTAGAATGTGATTTAATTGGCAGCTTTAAAATCTAACTAATACTGGTGTCAAATCTGGATCGGTGAGTTGTAAACATAGAACTTGGAAGAAAATATTATCAAGTTTAGTGTTGTAAAATATTTATCAGTGCGCTGTCGAATAGAACTAGCAGGAAAATATCATTTACTGCAATGTTGTCAAATGTAAGTTTGAATTTTAGTCTGAATTACTTGCCATAGATCGGAAGGAGGAAAAATGTACATGAAAGAAAAGGCTCTTTATTTCCTCTATAACTAAATGAGGATTTTTTTAAATTTACCATGCTTCCTGTTTATCACATATCCATGCCCTTATAGTTTCATCTTGGTGACACATACTGTGCATTAGGATTCACGCTTTGTCTGTATAGTAATTCTCCTGTATGCAGAAAGTGATCACATGCCCCCATACTTAACGTATTAAAATTTGAAATTATGTTTCTGATATTAGCTATTGCACCACAAAAAGTTTCCCAATGCAACTGTATTTTGAGTCAGGTATCGTTTCTAGTGGAGTTCAAAGAGATATGGAGGATTTTTCAAACTTGGTAATGACTTTTGAAGACTGTTTACATACAGCGTTGCAACTGTATGCATGGACGAATAAAAGCAGAATTTCGAAAAACTCTGGGCATAAGTATGCTACGGATCAATCACAAATAACACCTGTTTCTTGTACAGTATGAGCAATTGACCATCATGCAGATACAACACAGGAATAGGTGATGTTTGGTATCATATCAAATAAAAACAAAATATTTTCGAATTGTTCCGAAAATCCATGTAAATTTACCGAGTCTCTTCCTTGTTTGTACAGTAGGGGAATTGTATCCGCATCACTAAAACACCCCCTTATACCAATTGAACATCCTGCATGAACATAATCTTGTCCTCTTGATACTCTGTACTTGTAATCGAGCCCATATGTTCCATCTTCACTCTCCACAGTACACGGCATTGCTGACGAAGACATGTGGGGTATAAAAACAGATTCAGCGTGATTGACAAATGCATGTTTATTGTGACTAAGATCATGAGTAAATCCAGCAGCACAGATATAACAAAAAAGTTATTTCTTAATTGGCATATGAGAAGGAGACACCCTTTTTGACGATCCCAAATAAGCAGTGAGTACTCGTTGTTGTCTTTCAACACATGCCATTTTTAGACTGCACCCACGGGCCTAAAAATAGATTGTTTTCTAAATTATCATACAAGAATGAGACAACTCCTCAAGTACTGTCCCCCTGTAGGACTATAGTGCCTCTTTTTTATTATTGAAAACAACATATTTGTCAGAACTTGTCACTCACTAAACGGCATCAAAATTGACAGAGAGAAGGTGGACCTCTTGCCTCTTACTGTCTGCCAATAATTTTGTGATATCGCCCTTCAATCGTTTGGTATTTTATGCTTTGAATATTGTTTTAACAACTGACCATGACTCTGACCGACATTTTGTGGAGGCAAGGTGGGGCAGTGGTTAGCGTACCAGCCTCATTATCAGAGGATGGTGAGTTCGAGACCCGGTAGGTCCAGAGTAGCGGACTCACTGTCAGAGGATGGTGAGTTCGAGACTCCTGCGCGGTGTTGTGCCCCTGACCAAGGCACTTTACTCCTCATTGTTCTATGGGGCACTGGGTTATGGGTACCTAATCCTGTAATTGGGTTCGCCTGTTAGATGAGTAATAAAAATAATAAAAAGAAACAAAAATAATAATTAACCTTACATGTGATGCATCGTGATAATGACCTCTCCTTGTTTAGTTTCCTGACCTTTGAAGTAACTCTTATCTTCCTTGGGTGAATTTATTGTTTAACACCTGTTCAGAAATGACGACAGATTGCTTTATTCTGTATGAGATTGTAATTAGAATTTGCCGACATTATTTAGTTCATTTTAGATGGATACCAAAGTCATGACAATATGCATATCCTCAAACTGTCCACTTTAGTGAGTTAGTCGGAGACGTTTAGGGAGAACCTGCCAAGACACCTCGAGACGACACACGAGAACTATTGTGTGTTACTCAGTTAATAATGTACGACGACTCAGAGTACCCATTACCGTTCCCTTTACTTTAACGTTCTACGCCACAGTGTAGGTATCAAGTCAACCCATCATAGCTACCAATCACTCAACCACGCTACATAATATAATTGGTGGCATCGGTGGGATCAACCCGAGCCAGAACCCTTCTCTGTTGTACACTGTTTGCTGTTCTATCATTCGCATGTGCTATTCCGAAGACAGAGATCAGATTGAACTTTAATATTGAATGGAATCTTTTGATGAAGAACATTGCAGGGGTGAAATTTACGACTAATATGAAATACGGACATTGATCAATCTGAAGTTTGGGCATATGGCGCGTGTAGCAGTAGATGACAGTGGCAGTTGTAAGTGGGTAATATGACTCCAGTGCGCAGAGAAAATCATAAGCCCACGTTCCACTTTTGGCTGGACAAAGACCAATGTTCCTGCAGAGGCTTATTATAGCAACTAGCCCACAAGAGGCGTTGACCCAAAGGTAATTTGCAATGTCAAGGAGAGGTGTTTTATACTGATTTATATGACGACGAAGATGATATTGTCGAGTGATATTGTCAAGTTCTAGGCAAACGTGCCTTGATGAAAACCGAGGTAGCAATAGCGACCCAGGCAAATAACTAGCAACCGACATAGATAAGGTTTTGCCTGAGGGTAATTCGAGGGGCCGTTAGAATCTGTGTGAGACAGATTTGTCTGCTGAGCAGACGAGACAGGTGTAAGAGCTGTGTATGGAATACAACGTTTTTACGGACTGGTTCTGTGTTTTTGAATATGAATCATCATTTGCGATTATTGACAACATTGAACTTGTTAACGAATGAACATCAACTTGGTTAAAGGTTTCATACCGCATTGTTAACAAAGGTAGAAAACAATGTGTGAATTTGCCCTTGTTTTCTTTATATTCCCATTCCAATGCTTTTAGTTTATGTGTTTTTTCTTGTTGTTACATTAAGAAAGAAACTTAGATCGGGTACTCACGGGTTGGTTGTAGCTGACGATGGTGTTGATCATATTTGGGTTTGCATTTTCTGTCCATTAGCTGCCTATGAGTGTCTTTTAGATGCCTTCTGAATTCTCTGAAGTCATGTATATCTGTTCAAAACCAAAAATAAATTAAATGCAACCTCAAACACTAACAAGTGAGCTAGCAGCCAAGACGTTTAAGATAATAAGTGTTGCTACTTTGTCAATTAAGGGAATACTGATGAACATGTAACATACCTGTATTTTAATATATGAAGAATGGGAAAGTCAAAGCTGTGATCATTAGCATACATCAGTCTTTACTGTGACTGTTGGCACACTTTGCCCGGGACGAACATTTATACATAGTTAGACTGTTAAGAAAAACCTTTTTTGGACCTAAATCAGCAAAGTCCCCAAAATATAATTACATAAGTTTTACAACGATTTCATCAAATCTGAATCGAGTCATACCTACAAACCTGCATACAAAAGCAATCGGGAGATATTCTATAAACTTGTACTATAGTACAAAACTGATATAAAACGTCCTCATGAACCTTCGTATCAAATTCCAGTGATTTCAGAGAAGAGTTTTTGACAAATTCAATGGAAACAATTGCTCTGAAATACAAATATGCAAATTCAAGCATGATTTGAACAAACCTTTAAGCTCAATCCAAGGAACCTGCATACCAAGTTTTAAACCAACACTTTTTGACAAACACCAGGAACAAACAACCTAGAGAATAACTATTTGTGACAAATGTGTAAATGAAAGGCAGAAAATCTTTGACAGCTCATTTAAGGGTGGCCTGACCACAAATGGCACAAAATAGTCGCAAAAATACACAACTAAAGATTTTATCATTATTTGATATCACATTAAGATCATTCCTAAGAACACGCCGACCAAATAACAAAGCTGTCAGACGAGTAAATTTTTGAGAAACACATTTTTGACAAAAACTGGCAAAACATGCTCCAAAAATATAAAATTGCATATTTCATCATAATTTCAATATATCATATTAAAATAACTCCTAGAAACTTTACAAATATCACCATAGTTTGATTAAATCAAATTTAAGTTACCTAAAGAAACCTACATACATACATACATACATACATACATACATACATACATACATACATACATACATACATACATACATACATACATACATACATACATACATACATACATACACGTACGTACAAATGTACATACATACACGTACGTACAAATGTACATACATTAACACAAACAGCCTTACAGACAGACAGACAGATAGACAGACAGACAGATGCCACACACCTACCATACAATCTCTCTTTGATGCATATACATATACCAAATGTGAGCTAAAAAGTACAGGTTGTTCTTTGGGATAAATTAATATGTGATTAAGCATAAAGCTATAATATTTTATTACAAGGATTAAACAAAGGACTCGACAATTAAAAACTGGCATACAAACCTTCACTCTCATGTTCAATGATCTGAATAAGTAGTATGATTATATAAAAAAAGCGGATCATCTTCATCCTGTTACCGGACAACCTCCAATGTTCTATTTCAAGATTTCATATAAATAACTAATCCCCCTTCTCTTTTTTGGTACCAGTATGTTTGACTCTTGCAAGGGTATAAGGAAAGAGGAAAAACAGAAAATGAATTAGTTTAAGTTAATTAATATATTCATTGATTGATCGAAAAGTTAATTAATTGAATGATTAAAAAATTTGTTTATTTGATGATGACTAGATGGAGTGGACCCTGCTCTTGTCGTCTCGATAGCAACCACAGTAACTTGACAGATGTCCAACTTCCACTCAGTGGAGTCAAAATCTTCAGGTGACTTCCCAGCCAATACTGTAGCACAGACCTTCCACGATCTAGCTCCATACATTCTTCTTGCGCCTTTTTGTGGCCAACCAACTCAAGGGCACAGAGTACTCAGTAGTCGACTCTTCCTATAATATCTCTGAACATTGCAAATGGTCAGATGGCTATGACACCAATGCTTCGAACTGAAAACCTCTGACTTATTGTTTCTCTCCACCCTCCGACCCAATCTCATGGCTTTTGCAGAGTATACTGTTACTGCTCTTTCCCATTATTGATGACTTAGGCAACATGTCACCGGCGCACATTCTCTACTGAAAATCACTCAGGTTATACTCAATTTAATAAAGATTTGTGTTTATTGTTCAGAAAAAGAACAACAATTTATAAATCAACATTGAAATCCAATAGAAATATTCCTTAGCTCATTATATTCCATGCAAGTTGAATTGTTCTTACTTACCTTAGCTCTGAATGGCAAAGCCTTTTGAACTGTTGACTGTTCTTCTTCGCTTTGAAGACTGATAGGTTATTATGCTGGTGATCGTATCGGTGAAATATTTTGTCTATATAGCTTTCCTTAGCCTCGTTCTCAAGAAAGGGTTTTGGGGTCCCTAGAGTTCTTCAGCTTAGATAAAATACATGCATAACTCATACACAAATTCTGTATCTTGCCTTATGATGCTTTAAAGTCATACACACATTCTAAAACCTCATTAGCAGTATCCAGTGGCTATTTTTGAAAACATCTGTTTTAAGGTTCCAAGACAAGAAATGGACTTTTTTAATCTAACATTTCGCTGGTCGTTAATAAGCTCTGAACCCAGTAAAGTATACATTTTCTGAAAACATAGATATAGGGGAACATTTTGGTAACCACAGTGTCACCATTATTTACATAACTATCACGGCTTTCCCTATGTTTTGTCTCGATACTTCAAAATATCTGACTCAAACTTTCTCGAATGCAAACTGTCACAACATTCTTAAAAAGTACGTCTGATATTTTTTATATCTTCCTTAGTTTTTTTCAGTACAATTTTAAAGAAATCCTCTAGGGCTAAATTCATCGCTCTGGAAGTTTTTCTGGCATAAAATTGTTTTAGAAGTTTGAAAAAAAATTCTGAGACACATATTGAAAGGACAGCTTGCACTTACACAAATTTCAGCCTTCTATCTCAAAGCATTGAAACAAAAGATAGGGAAAACCGATTTTTGAAAGATTATGCAAACCTAACCTTTCACGTGATAGTTATGTAAACAATGGTGACACTATGGTAACCAAAATAATCCCAAATATCTAGGCTTTCCGCAAATAAATAATTTATGGGGGTTGTGAGCTTATCAATCACCAGAGTTGTTAGCTTAGAAAGGTCAATTTTTGTCTTGGAACCTTAAGGCAAACATGCCCACTGCAATGGATGCCCATATGCTCAGTTGCAGACGAAAGGTCAGTATCGAATGATGTATTATGGGATTTCTTTTATTAATTCCAAGAAATTCTATCAAATGGGCGATTGACGGAAAGAAATTCATTGACACCTGTTTCCAATTAATTAATCGAATAAGAAATGCAAATATTATGGCAGTGTAAGGCCATGATTCACAATAATTATGCAAATCAAATCAATGGCAATATTATGTAGGAATGTTAAAGTTCAACAAGTTTTACTTTTTCTTACTTTTCTCTTATCAGGGGCAGTAAAATAGATTCTTTGTTTGCCGTCCGCGTGCGGTTAGGTTTTTGGACGAAATCTGAAAAACAAACACAGATCGTCTGCTCGAAAATACGACGCGTTGTGCCCTTCCTTTGTCCGCAATGACACATTCAGAGTGCCATCACGCAGCCGTTTACTTAAATGTCGCAAACGCATATGTCGTACGATCGTTACAATACAAATCAGACTACCTATCGTAAAGGGGTACATCAACCACTGTACGTAAAGTGTATTTGTGTACCGTAGCGGACTGCAGTCTGCCGTAAGATCGATCGACCATTTCACGTGTTGATTTCTCCCTCAAAGTTTTCAAGTTGGCGGAAGTGCTTGAAATTGTTTTGGTCTCCATACAAGACGGATTGAAAACAATTCTTGACTCTTTTAGCTTCGAATAAGGAACAGAACTGAATTTCCATATTTCTCCGCGATCCGCGATTGATCACGATATTGGATCTACACCGGGTACCGCTGGTGAAATGTTCGTTGTTGAATATGCTCAAAATAGTTCGTATGCAATTGGAGTTGCTTTCACTTTGAACATTTATTTTGCTACAAAACGATTTGGTCATTTTATAAGTCCGGATTAGAATTCAGTTTTCAAAAACAGCAATTGCCATTTTGTATTGGCTGTCGTGACAAGCAGAATATTTGGCATCTTAGTATGCAATAACGTTGATCAATGAACGTCAGTTTTCTTTCATTAATATGCAAAAATAAATATTTGTCCGCATTTTCCGCAAGAACGATGAAAATAAAACCTGCTAGTGTTATAATGCATACTGAAAGTCACACGCTAATTCATATGAAGTTATAGCTCAGGCTTCAAGCTGCAACAACAACCGCGCATGCAACAACAAAATTTGTCCGAATTTCCAGCAGCGGTGCCCGATATCGCGCGTATAGCTATATTTAGTAACAAACCCGACATCGAGATCAGCGCTATTGGAAGCCGGCTAAAAAGTAGTCGATACACAGAAATAAGAATTAAAAGCATTAAAGTTACAGCTAATGGAGCATTTAACTCAACAGAATCAGTGCTTAAGACTAGTATTATTTGACACCTGGGACACTTAAAAAGGAGGATTTGCACTCAAGGCTTTTATGATTTGTTCAGCCATCCACTCTTCTTACTAATTGTATCCACTCTTCTTACTAATTGTAATTGTATGAAAGAGACAGTAATTTCAACTTTTACCAAGATGTTTACAATTTGTTTTGTTTTCTGAGTGACAACTACATACGTTGTTATACATGTACTCAGTAACTTTTGCATTTAAATATTTGGAATTTTCAGGTTTTGAAAGAACCCCTTTTTGCTCTACTCCAACATTTTGAAATTCGTAGTGTAGGCCTACAGTTTGTCGGAACAACTATTACTATTGTTTTTTCTTGTGTTGTTTATCTCGTTATCGTCTTGGTTTGCTTTTACTCATGGGTTCGTCTTAGCTTGCTGAGAGGCACTGGCAATCTTTAATTGACTACACGAGATGTTCAGAGTTCGTTGGTACTACATTGCCTTTATTTCTCGGTAGAAAGCTTGACTGGTGCCATTGCCCAGGATACGCTTCTTCAATTGTCTAAATGCCTTGGACTACCCTTTGGTCGTTCTGTCCTCCTGCACTGTCCGTTCTATTTTTATATGAATTAAAGATAAAATTATACATCCAATCGTTAACATCAATACAGGTCTCGATCTTAAATTTACATGTCACAATTTATATACAAATATCACTGAGACACATTGCAAAATTGAACCCATTACGTGAAATTCTCATGTTTCGTCATTAAGTGGTTGACTACCTTAATCATTCTTAATATGATTCAAATATATTCTTGTTTTCTTCAAACTTCGTAAACATCCTCGTAATTCGTAATTTGCGTCTTTTTGCATTCGTCGCAAATATGCTTTATATTCATAATTGAGATCTTGTTATATTAATTAATAATTGTGCTTGTGCATGTGACCACCTAGTGCATAAACAAACGCCAGAGACAAACTATATTCGTAACTCAATCAGTTGACTAATATCACACTGTAGGACATGTGGTACATTAGGTACTGGTAAAGTGTTTATTGCCATTGTTATTATGGAATTTTGTTCAGACTCATAGTACCCTGACTCTAAGAATGTTTGTTGTACTCATACAAGTATAACATGTGTTACCAAGCACTGCTTCCATAATGAAGAGCACAAGAAACACTGCATTGTAAATGTAACAGATGATTTTTCATACTTGTGACCAATAAACCGATGGGAAAGTTAAAGTTTATGCGACTGATCTATGTTGTGTTTTTTTTCTGGTTTTTTTTTGTTTTTGTTTTTGTTTTTGTTTTTGTTTTTTTTGCTGGCTAGCTGGTAGGTTTTTCAAAAGTTAAAGGACGGCAAACAGATAATTTTCTTTACACGGCCCCAATGTTGAATTTCGAAGTTCGATATCGCGATGCGCGATGTATCACTTGGCTTTCGCGCGAGTGCTCATGGGTAAATGGGAAACGCGAGCGGCGGGTACGGACGACTCCCTCGCATGGAGAGAGTGTCCTTCACAAGCGCAACTGAGTACATCGTGTACCCAGACGAGTTGGTGGGTGTGTTCGAAAACGGAGATCGACCTCTGTTTTGGATTCAAAATTGGCTGTTTTCAGCAGAGAAACTGCAGCAGTTTTGTCTATGGCAGTCGCGGGGTAGCAGCCGCACTAGCCATGCGTACAGGTCTGTGTACGTTCCCGGCGTCATACGGCCTCCACCACAGCCCTGCAACGGTGTATGGAGGTAACTGGGGTCTCTGCAGCGAGATCAAAATGGCGATCTCCATTGGTAAACAACTTGTCGAGTACGTTATGTTTCAGAAAACGAGCGCTTTGGACATTAGGAGAAGTTAATCGCATCTTTCCTTGGGTCGGTTAGGAGGTAAAGGTAGGCAGGGAAAGGAATTTTTCGTAGCGGTCCGCATCGTGGAGGCCGTATAACTCCGGGAACACACAGGCCTGTACGCAGGGCTTCTGCGCGGGCCGCAGCTTTGCTATATTGACGGGACTAGCAATTGTTTATAACGTATTTGGGTCAGACGGCAAAAGCAGCTCTGGCTAAAACTTGATTCCATGTATTGCTGCCGCTCACTGTAAGTCATCGTACTCTGATTCCTGAGGAAATTGCATGCAGCGCCACATTGTGAAATAGCCGAGTTACTAACCTGTGAGTTTCGAAAGTCACTAAAAGCATGGATCAAGGTCACCTCCAGTGAAAGTCACTCGGAAATTCCCTTTTGAAATTGGTTCAGCCTCAGATTTTTACCTCTATTGGTAGACTGGGTAGACTGGCCGCAGCCACAGGTGTTCAGATAGTGATCTATGAAAATGGTAATCAATAAACTGTGCACAAAACCTCATGTAGTGTCTCGTGTCTGTCTATGTGACTGCACCATATGATACCAAACTGCACCAGTTCCATTGAATGAGGCGCGACAAAGGGTGTGTTTACGTCAGACGTAATGTCTCTGACGTAGTAGATTCACCTTTCTGTGCCATATCACCTTCGATATTACCGAGTGCGCTATAAATGTAGTATAACTGTACATGGCGCGCCACGGCGCAGAACGGAATTTTAGACAACAGGCGACTGTGATTCACACACCCAGCTATTTCACATCCGTCTATATAAGGGGGCCTTTAGTTATCATAATTCGGGGGCGGGGGAATTGGGGGAGAGTCACATTTTACAAACGTACCCTGGTTAAACTGGAAGCAAAACCAGATTCCCCGAGTTCTCCCAGAAAATCTTGATTTTGATAATTGATTTCAGGAAAAACAAAATCAGTCCACCTCCGTTAAAAATCAAAGGTGAGGAGGGATGTTGAAAGGGTAAATAGTTATAGATATCTTAGGGTTCTTCAAATCTTACAAACATGGTTTCTTGGGATGACTAGGTGAATATGTTAAACCGTAAATGTCAGCAAAGATTGTATTTTCTGCGTAAGTTGCATAGATTTGGTGTATTCGGGAACATTTTGCATATGTTTTACAGATCAACGGTTGAGTCAATCTTTTGTTATTGTATTTCTTGCTGGGGCGATAGTATTTCCTCTTCTAATAAAGTTCAGATAAATCGTATCATCAAAGCTGCTAGGAATATTCTAGGCGTACAATTGTATAGTTTTGATGACTTGTATATGAAATCAGTGAAAAACAAATCTACAACTACATTGTCTGACAAAACGCATCAACTGAATAGTAATTTCACTAAAATGAGGTCTGGTACCAGATACTATTCAGTAAGGTGCCGCACAAACAGGTTTAGAAATACTTTTGTACCCTCAGCAGTGAGGATTCTAAACCAATTTTCTAACAGGTGAAAAAACTCATCGATGGCTACTGTTAGGATTATTTTAAATTGCACTATTGTTGATCGACAAGTGCTTTGTCTGTTATCTCGAACTGTGCTTTTTAATCTGTGTGATCTCTTTATATTTTATCTATTGTGGAATATTTTTTTTAGACTGTGTACACCACAACACATTTCCATTTTTATATTGGATTAATAAATAATAATAATAATAATAATAATAATACTGTAAAAATGCATCACCACAATTTTTACGCAATTCTATGTCTCTGTTATAAAAATAATGAGAGTTGGCTATAGTTTTGCATTTTTATCCATTGATGATGAAATTTGCCAATTTTCTCTTTAGGCTGAAGACATCGAGATGCAAGTATGCACATTAAGTCCAAGAATATTTGACTTGAAGTTTCTTATATTGAAGAGATGCTTTGACTGAAACCATGAACACACCTTGGAGTCAGATTTCACATAATTTGGACACATTTTCTATAAAGAAAGGATTGAATCCTGCACAATCAACATACGAAATGTCTGGGAAAATCTACATTTCTGTTAGAGACATCTTCATAAGCAGTGTTACTAATTTTTTACACCTAAAGTGCAACATTTTTACCAACATTACGAAATTTTTATTGTTAGCTCATATATGGTAGGTCAGAGGCGTCTGTATGTATCTAAGTTATGTATAACATTGATCCACGCATTTGTAACATCTCAGTTAGATTATTGTATAGTCTCTTGTATGGAATATAATTAAAGCCCCTGTGGCTGTAACTCTTGAAATTTGTCGACCTGAAAAGGCTTTCTTTTTTGTCTAGTTTTCTTTAAATTCTACAGATTTACCACTGAAACATTGGGCAAATAAATTTAAGCAATATTAAACCCCCGCTGCAGGAGGGTATACATGAGATTTTGGTACAATGCGCGACATATAACACGAGCCGATCGGCGAGTGCTATGGAGCGCATTGTACCAAAATCGAGTGTATACCCGACTGCGAAGGGGGTTATTGCTATTATATTATATCAACTTGCGTGTCTTTGTTGTCGTACTTGGGTATTTTCATCACGCTAAGCCCTGCCAAATGCAGAAAACGGACGTCTGAGAGATCGAACGTCGGAAATTCTGCGCCCGAGATTCAAGACCGAGCATTTTTATAAGTTGGGATTACGTACAGGGACACAGTATCCTACGATAAATACGCATTCGGGTCAGTCACAATCAGGGTGCGCTAGAGTGTTTCACCTAGGTCAAAATTTCAAGTTCATGATAACTGTCCAGTTAAATAATATGTTGAAAGGTTGTGGTATGGGGCATATCTTCCTAAAATTTGGTGAAGCAAACGTCATTAGTATTACCACAGTGCACATTGTTTTATATGGTCTACGCAGTGTCACGGATGCTACAGAAATGTTGTACATGAAACACAAATGTCATAATAAAATTTTAAACAATGATTTGTTAATGCTTTCTTATGTTATTACAATATAAAAGATGCATATTGGCATTAAAATAAGCAATACTTGGTATGATTTACTTAATTTTTCCATGAATAAACACAACCTCAAGTTTAGCGAGAAATACAACAATATTGGTCATATTTTTTAATAGGACTTTAAACTTCTCTATGTCCTTCCGCTGGTATGCTGTACTTTAAAGTTTTATTGTCATGAATTAACCATGCTATAGCAACAATATTAAATGCTACGTTGTTACCAACATTACCAATCTTCATTTTTCTGCAATTCTTTTGGTAATTTTGGACCAAGGGGCATAATTTTGCATTGACCAGTTTTTTATTAATTTGGGACAATCCGAAAAACAACATGTCTGGAGCTGAGAAAATTGTATACGTTATATAAAAAGGTAAAAAAACTGACTTTGTCACTCAAAAGGTTTTTATCAGGGTTGCGGAGGTATATTCTGACAGAGATAGATAATGATTAAAGCACAGTAGGAAATAGTCAGGGTCAAGAAATGCTGGTCTGTCCTTCTAAATATTTGAGTTCAGATAAAGAATATGAGGCAAAGTATCTACAGGTTGGTACAAATTTTATTTGAAATCAAAATATGTTTGACCATAGACTCTTTTCAAGGGGTCTATAATTTGAAAACGAAAGATCATTGTACTGTGCTATCACTTGGTTATATTCTGCTTTTCTTTACATGAGCAGTACAGTCATGTTTGACGAAATTCCAACTTTGATAGGGCCAGGCTGGATTATATTTACATGCATAAATTCTGTCTCCACTTGAACTGTTATACCAACATTCAGTGAGTATATTTAAACTCACTGCTAAAATAATAACAAGACCATTGATATGAGGAAAAACCTGTACTGCTGACTTAAGACTGAAAAGGAAAGAGACATTGTTCGCTGAATTTGTTTTGCATCATTTATTGTGAAAGGACCGACTATGTTCTTTTGGCAACTGAATTTAACTGGTCTCTGATCTTGCCAAGACCATCTAGCATAGTGTCTAGTGTTTCTTTGCTTAACTCAACACTGAGTGAGGACACTTCTGGAACACTGTCCACTTGCTTGGGTGTGTCTTGCACCTGGCAAGGAAACGAAAATAAAACAGGTTATTACATGTGGTTCATATTGACAACGGTAAATGCTGATGCACTCCTTTAATATAAAAGTAGGTATAGCTTGACCTGAAATGATGAAAAAAACATTATGAATTCTTCTTCAAAAGATGTTGAAAACTGAATATGTCATTTGATCATTGGTTCAATATTAAATATTGGAAAATGACTTCACTGGACATCTACAATGAACAAAGTTAAACAACAACTGTATGCTATGGCTCTACATTATGTGTGCAACACCATAGAATATGGCTCTCAATAGTTTTCTGATCTACCACTTGTGTATGTTTATTTCAAAGCTCTTGGTGTAAGAAAAACTTTCAATGAATTACATTTTTCTGGAATCAGAAACTTTATTTTTCTCCAGATATAAAACACAGGGATAGTGGCCATTTTGAATATCAAATATCGCATAATGTTTGGTAATTGGTTTTTTATTACCAAACTTTGCATGACCCCTGATTTTTATTTGTGATTTGGTAAAGAGAATGGCTGAAAGTTTAATCAAGGAAAGTTTGAGCAAAAGTTTAAGTCTTATATTTTCGAGGCACACACCACCTTAATCACATATCCCATTTCCTGTACAGTACAGGATAAAATTACCTTGAGTTGCAGTACACATGTTGGCATTGACATTCTACTGATTGTATCTGTTGAAGTCTTCAGATCAACTCTCCAGTCAAAATCTACCAACCTTGGCAGGGAAACTGAAATTTTCAAAAGAGAAGGCAAAGTCATTGTTAAAAATACCGCAATAATACGGTGTTGCTCAAATTTGATCAGAATCAACAATAAGTGTTATTTCTATCTGTTCAGTGCAGGAAAATTATACATTGATGTTATGACAATTTCTGCACAGTACAACCAGAAAAACAACAAGAAATATTTAAACCAGAAAATTAAAAATGACAAAAGTAAATAAGGTCTGAAACTTTAGGTACTGAAGGTCAACTCTAGCAACATGCATAGCAGAGAAACTTTCAACCATGGATGTACAAAAATAGACATCCATGGTTTCAGCAGATCTGTTAATATGTTACAGTTCATAAACAATGACAGGAAATGACCAATTAGCTGTTTCAGTTACTGC
>LD353863.1:0-12578 GCA_001465055.1 Ptychodera flava | reverse complement strand
CAGACCTGATGGTGATTCATTTTGTGTTTTGGTAGTAGTGCAAGTACTATTTGTGGTTTTGTTTTTAATCATTTCAATATTTTTTGTGTGTGATTTTTTTCTTTTTTTCCCTTATAATCAGCATTCATTGCACCCTTATATCAAATACACGTGTATGTGTACGTCAATAAGTACGGGAGTGTGGTATTTCCAAATTTTTGAAAAGTTTATCTTCTCATTACGCTTTAAAGAATATTTTACAATTAAGCATTACATAACATTCTGCCCTTTTTTGCAATAATACTTTTCTCGTTTATTTTCTTCCGTAATTCCATCGAATTTTTATTTCAATCAAGAAAGACGGTTGCACGTCATCTTTATCTGTACAGACACATTCAAATATTTAATGACACTTATTTTCAAATGAATGCTATTTTTATGAAAAGGTACATTAATAAAATGCAATGATATGGACGAAAGAACTTGTTTTCTTTATTATTCATACACGTTTAAGACTTCTTTTAGAAAGAAAATTTGACAGTTTATTTTTATTCTATGACGATAAATATTTTTGAAACATTTGGCGCGCCGTACACGACTCACGTGACATGTAAAAGAACGTGATGATGCCCTCTGCGAATGTGATGATGCCCTCTGCGAACTTGATGATGCCCCCTGCATTTGATATTACATGGATAACATCATTTTACTTACTGCGCATCCTTTCTGCGCAAAACAAATTGTCGTTCGCTTGTTGTACTTTGCAGTTGGCAACTTATGGCTGCGAAACATCATGCAGAGCTGTCACCGGCACAGTTTAAGACGGTATTTTGATGCAAGTAAACAGCAAACGAACGAAAATGGCAACAAGGAATGCAATTTTTGTGTTCAGCGATTATGCAAGCACAGTCGTTTGGAGAGCTATTCAGCGCTGGGTCTATTCGCCCCATAGACGAGTGTGCAGAAGCGAGAAATACCCCCACACTCGTCTATGGGGCGAATAGTCCCAGCGCTGAATAGCTCTCCAAACGACTGTGATGCAAGCAACAAATTTGGATACGCCACCGAGGAGATCGGCAAACTTTAGCGGCAACCCTAGACTCGGCACTGACAACATTTTACGCTGAGGTCCGGACTCGGAAGGCGAACTGTACTCGAAGAAGTTTTTGTGTTTTTGTTTTTTTGCATGTTTGCTTGTTCGGTGTAATAAAAATAATAACACATGAGAGCTTGGGCAAGATCACGATTTTTTGCCTGCCCTCGGGCTGGTGGTCATGATCGAAATACTGATGATGCCCTCGCCTACGGCTCGGGCATCATCAGTATTTCGATCATGACCACCATCCCTTGGGCAGGCAATAAATCGTGATCTTGCCCTCGCTCTCGTGTGTTATTATTTAAATAACAGTTCTTCAACTTATTTACTTTCATATGATAAAGGGAATCCGCTCATATATTTTAAAGGTCATGAATATTTATGTGAACTTTTCAAATCATTCACGGTACACACTGATAATCAAAAAGGGCCACCTATTATTTTAATTGATGGTTATTCACCTCGAAGAGGTGCACTAGTCTTTGTTTTTCACATAGTTGATGTTACTTGCCATACACAATGAAATGTTACTCACCTCTCTTCTTATGCACACTATCTGCGTCTTTTGCAAGAGACATTCCACTCTGCGTCAGCTTTTGTAGCATCTGGCGAATGTCGTCATCATTCTCTAGAGCCTTGTCTTGCTTTTCGTCCATTCGGTCTAGCCGGTCTTTCAGTTTATCGTCCGACTCCTTCCATTGCTTGAGAGTCTGTTGGTGTTTCTCTGTCTCTGACTGATCCATACTTGCTAATTTCAGTTCATCAATGTCATTTTGCTTGGCACCAAGGCGTACGAGGACATCGCTGATGTCAAGCCACAATCGTTCAAACTCAATGTCTTTAATCGTTGTACCTGGCATATGTTGGAGTTTATTTCGAAACTCCCTCATTCTCACGAGGTCTGCCTCAACGCTAACATCGGAAGATTTCGGCGATTGCGTCCACACATGATCGTTTGGACTCTTCAGGCCACAGATGTTTCTCAACAGTATCATAAGCAATGTTATATCAAATTGTTTGGAATTAGCAGCGGCAGGCGGTGTCGGGTACATTAGTCGCCATTGTTTATCGTTTATAACCTTCGGAGGTCCACCCTTTTGTGAACGCAAAGTTTGAAGACGTTGTTTGTGGGTTCGTAGTACCCCTGCAGTTGAATTTGGTGGAATTTTACAACATCCATCAAATACACGTCTGATTTGGTTCGTCCCAAATTCGATGAGCAGGTGACAGATCTTGTTATAGTTTTTCTGCTCGGGTGTGACGCAAAATCCACCAGTGGCCATTTTGGATTTCGTATTAAAGACGGGTTTGTAAGCGTTTAGCTCGATAATGACGTTATAGCCAGGGTTCCTCTTGGGTTGAACAGTGTGAAATATTGCCAAAACAGAAACCTACCTGGCCATTCGCAAAGTCTTCAGTTTTTTTTAATAAAGTGCAGGGTTGCGTCTCACCATACAATCGGAGATGACAACGTTGACAACAGGTGTGCATATCTAGATGGCCTTCAAACACACGGTTAAATTTTAATAGCCCTCTTTTCAAAATGTCTCTACGACTCCTTAGGTTAGCTTTAATATAAAAAAGGTATTTCGTCAAGTCTCACAAAATGTGAACATGAATTGTTAACATTAGGTAGTACATTTTCCTGATCCCGTTGTATAAGCAATGCCAATAACCTTATAGAAAAGCGCAGTCGCAAATAGAACAATCAGCCATACTGAGCAATGATGTACATCTCAAGGGCCATAATGGACGAAAGCAAACATTGTACTCCAAAATTTACTCGGCTTTGCCTCATGCACTGTGTCGTACAAAGGTTGCTCGAATCCGTTATGGGACTGGAGGGGGTAATGTATATCATTTCTGTGATTATGTAGTTGGAGCGATGCCGGTGAATTTGTAGATATAGAAAACATTTTGGCCACAGTGCTGGATTTCGGATACATAACGAGAAATAATCTGGGGGATGACGTCACAAAATCACCTGTATTGACAAAACTAGAACGCAATATACGATATACTAAGGCGTTTTGACGAGCAATGTGACCTATACCTCTATCGCTTGTTTTGTAATTAAACAAATAACATGTGACACCGGCGTATGAATAGGGTGCCCAGGAAGAATAACGTTGATTTATAAATTACAGTGATCAACTACCATATAAGCATTGCAACCACAGGGAAGCCAGGGTGAACAAACGAACAAAAACAAACAAAACAAAAAATCAACCAAACACACAAATAAATTAATAAAAAAAAACAAAAAAAACAAAACAAATAAACTGCCAACGAATCAAACAAAAACAAACAAGTAATACACAGTGAATATGTAAGCCCACCTCGAAACTTGTATGGATTTTTACTCATCAGCGGTGAGACGGTCACTTTATTTGCGACTATGTCATGGTATTGACGGCCCTGAAGTCACATGTTATGTAGGAATACAGTGGGCAGTGACACTGATGTCGCATTTTGAATATGTTGCATGTGTTGTACGGTCAATTATTTCAATTTCATTTCAATTTAGTGTTTTACTTGTATCAATTAATTGGTAAAACTATTTATTTATTTTGTTATTTGTTTGAGTTTATTTATTTACTTATTATTTATTACTTGTGTTTGTTTGATTAGTTTATTTTTGTCGTTTTTGCTTGTTTGTTTTATTTTGTCTACGTTTTTTTATTTTGTTGATTTGGTTTTGTTTTTGTAGATTTGTTTTTTGTTGAATTTTGGGTTTGTTTTTGTTTTTGTTTGTATATCCTGACTTCTCTGTGTTGCAAACAGAGTCAGGTACAGCGTTACACAGTGTTCACGCCGTTGAGATTTAGTTGACTCAGCGTTTTGTTGTCTTAGTTAAATAAATAAATAAATAAATAACTTCGCATAATGTACGAGTGGCGTTTGTTCCATGCACGAAATAAGCACCGAGCTCCGAGCTCACGCGACCGAATATTAGAAATGATTGACAACTCACTCAGAGCGTATTTATACTATTCCAGAAGTAGTTTGAAAGTTTAAAACGAAATTGTAATTTTTGGTTTATGCATGTATTAATACCGCTAGTTTTCAATCGGGTTTGAACTCACAACATAAGGCATCCAGTCGCCTAGCGGAGAGGCAACAGACAGAACCGCTCGGCCAAATCCCAAGTCTCAAAAAGAGTGGTTCAATAACCGGACTAAGTTGTTACATTTTTCTGCCTGCGACTGCTCCACACGTTGTAACAGTTCTAAAGCACTCACGCTCGTACACGCACTATCACACATCGCACACGCAAACTTTAACGAAGCAATGAATACCTCGCTTAAACTGGGCGAAAGACAACCTCGGGGACAATTAAGTATATTATTCACTATATTTTTCTTCGTTCAGATAGGAAAATACTCGTGACGTAATAACGATGTCACTAGTCGTCTTTAACTCGTGATGACACGGTAGTTACATCACTCATATTTTCCTTCGTCAAACGAAGAAAAATATTAGGGAATAATATCGAATTATTATATCAATTATAAGACACATTTTATCATTTCCGTATATTAGGCAGTATTTGCACAACATCATTAGATTGATTTCGTCTTTTGTCTTTTGCTACTCCTAAAGCATGTTGAGATCATTGTTCTGCTTCATAGCTCAGCTTGTACATGTACGGACTGCATTGTTATAGTTGATGACTGAATTCTGGTTCGGACTAGAATTTCAAAGTGTAAACAATATCAGTGAATTTTACACATATAGATGCTGCGTTGACCTGTTAAATAGTTGGTGTTTGAATATGTTTTGAGGAGTAGAACAAGAACTTTCAATTCACATACAGAAATAAAAATAATGAAAAACTCATCAAAAGTTAGAGTTACATTTAAATATTTTCTTTAACGAGCAGAACGTTGTCGCACATTGCCTTTACTCTCACTAAGCAGACCTGGAAGATTATGATGACTGGCCATCGCTCTAAAAAAAGGTGCCCTGGCTGGAGAGAGGGGTTCAGTTTTAGGGAGAACATGGATTAAATCAATTGCCGGTAAGCTCAGTTGGTTGGAGTGTCGTTCTAATAATGTCTCGTACTTGGCGCATGCTGTGAAAAAGAAATTCGCGAACTCTATAGAAAATGTCTATGTAATTTGTTATTATTAGATATAATGATATTGTGAGAATTGTATTTACTTTTTACGACTTTTCAATACACCGACCAAGGCGTGATCAGAGACTATGTAAACAAAGAACCTTCTCATAATTTGCCGTAGGTGGCGGTGTTCCAGCTGTCCTGTTCTTCAATTCCAAAAGCAAAGAATGATGACAATCACCGCTATTCCATTTCAAGAGTGATAGACAGAGGACTAAATTTCGTTCTAAAGTATCTATATGCAGCGTGTGTCCCTGTTATTGAAATGAGTATCTTCACCAACGTAAAATGACCCGGCCGGGATGATTGGTCAATTCATATGGACCATGGAATCTAAAGTAGGCTAAGATAAGAGTTTATGTTTGTGCCATTTACTTCAAATGCCAGTCTTTACTTCTCATTCGGATCCTGTCTTTCCCTTCCTTTTGTCAACTTTGTATTCATTATATAATGTCTTAAGTGCAAAACAGCAGGAATCGAGTGTTTGTTTCCCTGATCAGGTATCATGATCAGATAATTCACATCAGCCTGAGGGCCAGTGTAAATGAGACAGTCGTGTGAGATACAACTAGCCTAGCACAGCACTTGATCATACGGAACTTTTCATCATAAATTTTTGACACGACACTGAATCGTTGTACTTTATTTACGTAGTACTTTCTTTTATTCATTGAAAAAAATAAAATTTCGACTGATATATTTGCCCTATTCAAAGTCGACATTTTGCCTATTTGCTAAAAATATATGTTTTTGAGTGTTTAAACTGGCTGCAAATCATTTATTTTCAAGCTGCAGCAATTTGGGATTAATGCACCAAAAGTTGAACGATCGGGGACACAAAGTCAGAAAGAGTGTTAGAACAACTCACCAGCGGTGATGGTTATTTTCATTTGGTCGCAACAAACATCACTGGTGAGCTCTAAGTCTTGTGCATAGCTCGTTGCATCAAACATCAGTCCATAGTGGACAGTTTACATTACTGTGTGCACTGGTCAGCTTTTGAACTGGATGTGATTGAACTTTGCTTTGTCTTGGAGCTGATGCATGACTTTATATACCAATATGTTCAAAACTGATCAATTTGATGCTCAATGACATTATTTAATTCAAACTGGAGAATCGTTCACTTGCAAATCTAGATACCTGTGAAGTTGGCATTGGCAGCTTACGCTTTGTAGATCTAGAGCATCAATAGACAGTAGAGGGGGGGGGGGGCTACTGTCTATGATCATGCATTTAATTTTACGAGACCAGTGAATTAGCTCCTTTGAATGATGTTTTTTGCCATTTATGTGCAAATAGATAAAGAACAATAAGAGGTTGTGTCATAACAATACAAACAGTGATACTCATCATTTTATTTTATATTTAATAGATTTTTATTTGTCAGGAGACTCAAAAAGGAATACAAAGCTTAATCTTACATTTCAGGTCTGTTCAGTTCAATGCAAGGTTGACAGGAAGTAGGACACAAACAAACAAGATTTCGTCAAAACACAAAAAAGCAACATGACACACAAGGCTGAGCGGAAACATAAGTTGTCGACGAAAAAATGAAACATTTCTCAAAACTCTATGTTTTGCCATTTCGACAAAGCTCTTCTTGTACAATGGTTTCTCTTAGCTATATAAAATTCATTCTTTTTTGCAATTTTAACATTCGCCTTAACAATCTCAAAAGTGGGGATTTTGTCTTTCAGTTCAGTAATTATTATTAAGTGGTTTAAAAGGATACTAAAGGACATATCACCCAGCAACATCTGTTTAATTGACATAGCAGATGGTGCATTGACAGATTTTCCCTAGTTTAACAAAAAGCTACTCCAAATACTCTGTGAAAATTCACATTCCACAAAAAGATGAAAGATTGTTTCATCAGCTTTTTTACAGAAAGTACACTGATTGCTATTTACTCTTGGAGGATCCATACGAAAAAGAACAAAATTAGTGTAAAGGATGTTATGGGTAATCTTCCACTGAAACTCTTGCAGTTTAGTTTCCTTTATAGTTACTTTAAAAGGAAGTTCAAAGATAGCACTCCACTCCTCTTCACTTATATCGAGAAATTGAGAAAAATACAATTTACATTTAGGAGGAATAAAGTAATTACATGTAATATGTTTTCTAATGGCCTTTACATTGCAAGATTTCAAAGGAATGATCATATTGTCTTCTACAAAACAGATTGGTAGTTCAGGTCTAACCAATTCTGGACTTTGAGACTTCCACAAATGTGGCATTGCATGTAATAAGCCTTGCCATCGAAGGAAAAGACTAAGGTTGCACCCAATGTCAGACAAATCATCCCAAGTTTTAAGAGTATTGTTCTCATTAAAAATATCAGCAACGAATAAAATGCCTTTCTTAAAAAAGAAGTTGATAAAGACAGACTTATTGTTGACAAGTATATCAGCATTATTCCAGATTATCTGTTGTGCAATGGGAAAATGATTACAGGGATTAAATTCACTCCAACAATGCAACATTTCTCTGTAAAAACTTGGAAGCTTAACTGGAAGGCGATCAAGCTTGTAATTGCATCTAAAAATCAGTTGCCCACCAATTGAATTCAAAAAAAATTAACAGCTGGTTTCCATGGATGATGTATTTCTTCAGAAATATATCTCTGAACCCAAGAAATTTTAAAGGCTTAATACATTGCGAAAAGGTCAATCATACCTAAACCACCATCTCTAATGCTACAAATAAAGGAGTTTAGACTTACTCTATCTGGTCCCTTCCAAATGAAATGGTGTATCATGCCATTTATAGCTTTAATATCACAAGACTTAATAGTAATTAAGTTAAAAAGGTACAAAAACTTAGACATGATAAAAGTCTTTACAATCTGAATCTTACCAATCAAAGTAAGACTCCTAGATCCCAAGAGATTGAGCAGACGCTTGACACATTTGAGAGGACCACTAACATTTTGATTGTAAGCAAGCTCTGCATTCCAAGAAAAGTAAACACCAACAATTTTGATAGATTTGGGCCAGCTAATGTTGAACGGCTTCTCATATCGGTGTCGCCATTTGCCCAACCACATTGCTTCAGTCATGCTTAAATTAACTGCAAAACCAGAGATGACATGAAAACTATCCAGAAGTGAAAAGAGATTTTTAACAGAGAGTTCATCGGCCATGAAATAAGTAAGATCATCGGCAAATGCTGAGTTTTTGACTATGGTGTCTTCTAACTCAATACTTTTAATTGTAACTTTTTGATTAATTGAAAGTAACAGCACTTTTAATCCAAGGATGAAAAGAACTGGTGATAGGGGGTCTCCCTGGCGGACTCCCCGCTCCAGGTTAAAATATCCCGTGGTAAGGCCACGGTTTGTGACACAACTTGTTGGATTGGAGTAAAAGGTACGATTCCACTTTAACAAGGACGTGCCAAAATTGAAGGCATTAAGACACTTAAAAATATATGACCATTCCAAGCTATCCAATGCTTTTTGAAAGTCCATGGCCACTAAAATACCAGGAAGATCTTTACTCTTTGTATACTCCATGATTCCTTCAATAATATGTACACAGTCCCCTATTTGTCTCCCCTTAGTAAATGCAGATTGCGACCCACTGATAATTTTTGGAAGAACTTTTTCTAGACGTTTTGCAATACATTTTGCTCCGATTTTATAGTCAACATTTAACAACGTTATTGGTCTCCAATTTTTAATGAGACGCTTGTCTTTACCTTGTTTTTCAATAAGAGTAATAACACCTTGTCGTTGACTATTGGATAGTTCACATTTTTCATAAGAAGTATTGAGGGCATTGATAACATAGGAGCCAACCAGAGGCCAAAACTTGACATAAAATTCCACTGAGAAACCATCATTCCCTGAGGACTTATTCTTTGGCATACTTTGAGAGAGTTCAGAGCTTCTGTTTTAGTGATCGAACCATCGCATGATTCTTTGTCCATATCTCTTAATCTTGGCAAATCCACTTCTCCAACAAAGTCATCAATTAAAGTATTCACATT
The DNA here is from genome assembly GCA_001465055.1 of Ptychodera flava. Taxonomy (NCBI): domain Eukaryota; kingdom Metazoa; phylum Hemichordata; class Enteropneusta; family Ptychoderidae; genus Ptychodera; species Ptychodera flava. The sequence continues at coordinate 3,387 of LD353863.1, read as the reverse complement.
GCGATTACTACTGTAAAGGTGAGTGTAGAAAGACTTAATTTCCTTTAAAATATCATTAAATTGCGTAATCTTTAAACCATCCTTGTCAATGATTTGGGTGATATGAGATTTTATGGCGTTTGCTTTCTCAAGGCCAAGGAAGTACTTGGTGTTCTTTTCCCCCAATTCGTACCAGTTTGATCTAGACCACAGAGAAACATATAGGCAGAGTGGCAACACTTGCATGCCTTTTGTTCCATGGTCGTCTCGGTAGACTATTGGCTTTTCATATTAAAATGAGCTTCAAAGGTGTTAAACTTTTTGGAGGCTTTGTTTGTGGTTGATAATTACACGAGATTATGCGAAAAATACGACGAGATGGCATCGTACTGCCAGTCGCGTAGCAACCATAGTTACTTTGTGAGCTCTCAGGCCAGAAACACTGCTTCACGCCAATCAAAACATAACACGCCAGCAGTTTCATAAACATGTCCTTCCTTGACACACGTCTAAAAGACGGTATGACTGACCGCTAGACTCTCAGCTAGGCGACTGATGCCGTATGTTGTGGGTTCGAATCCGATTGAAAACTATCCGTATTGAGTAAAACCAGACAGTATCGATAAAAGACTTTCAAATTTGGTTCAAACACACTCATTATATATTCATAAAAATATGAGAGGAATTTTTAAAACGGTAAAACTCATTTTCCTGAAGCTCAAAACACTCCCGTTTTCGCCAGCACGTCAATTCTGCTCAGCACCACACGACAACAACAACACAAACTTTGCCGAACATACTTTTGCTTAACAATTGGCGAAAATCCGAAAATTACCGAAGGATTCATGGTCGGCACTCTTCGGAAAAGAGAGGCGAGAGCAACCTGAGGCGAGGCGAACATGGATTGGTTACGTAACCGCTTCACGCCTTAAACAATACCCGTTGCCACTCTATCTGTCTTTCTCTATGTCTAGACCTAATGATACTTCCTTCAGTTATATAATCCAGTTCACTCTGCAATTCTTTACGAGTAACTTCAATTTGACCTTTAGTACGCTCACAGGGATTAGAGGCTAACATAGCTTCAAGGTTGTTGAGCTGTGTTTCTAAACTCTTAATACTATCTTTTCTCTCTCTAGCTTTCTTTTTGCCATAACTGATAGAGGCCTCCTTAATTTTATACTTCAGGAATTCCCACATTTGTATAGAATCCTCACTAGTACATTCATTTACCCAGGAATTGAAGTTACCGTAAATATAGTTAATATAATCATCTTCTATCAGGAAACTGTTGTTTAATTTCCAATAAGAAGGGCCCAATTTATTACGACTATCTCCAATACAAAGTGTAAACACAAGACACAACATCAGCATCAATGACAGCTTGTTGAGTGGGAGCTACTGGTAAGGAAGTAATCAATTCGGCTTTGAATCAACTCTGGTCGAAGTCTCCGCCAGGTGAAACGTTTGGTAAGCGGGTTCCGAACTCTCCAAATGTCGATGAGGTCCATTTTGGAGCAAATATCAGACAAAACATTTAAAGATTTCTTCCAGGCAGATTGGTTGCCACCCATTCTGTCCAAACTGATATCAAAAGTCATGTTGAAATCCCCTCCCCAAATAATCTCTCTCTCTCTGGCTCAATTTCCAAATCAATCATCATATCACTGAGACACTGAAGATTTACAACGTGTTCTCTCTCAGTATTTGGTGCATAAAATTGATAAAAATGTAAGGTTTGTCATGAATGTCTGCTGAGATAAGAATCATTCTACCATTTTCATCTCTTTTTATCTTATTGATCTTGAAATCAAGATTTCTAAAAATTACAACGACACATTTGCTATTTGAAGTAAGATGGGAGAAAATATAATGACCAGATATCTGATACTGATCATACGTAGATTTATTTCAACAAACTTTAAGTACACAAATTTCATGTTGACAATATAATTCCAAAGCAGAAGAAAGACAATTATAAGCATTATCATAATCTATATAGGAAAATGAGTTCTTGTGAATAGCATTGCAAACAGCATCCGTTAACATACACACATATATCCAGAAAATGTAGTCGCATTTCTTGAACTACAGTTTGCCTTAAATGGACAGAACATATCAAGCAAATTTGTATCGGATAAAAACATTTGAAACGGAAAATGTACATTAATTCTGTATGAGTTATACTTACTCTTCTTGGTTATAATGCTAAAACGAAGGACTGTGTCTACATCGTTTCCTGTGTTTGATAAGGCAAAGATGAGTTTCATTCTTATCTTCTTCTACTCCTTGTCCTCGATATCGAAATGGTACAGAAAATTACACATGCAATGATGACCAAAAGGAAAGAGAAATGTACATCAATACAGAAAATAAGACAGTGCACAGTACAAGGGAATTTTAAATGGTTTTGGACAGTCAATCCCAAGCTGTACCAACCAGACACTTAAACCAACTTAACTCTATCCTTAAATCTAGCATTATCTGGTGGGTGAGCAATGTTCTGTCTGCAAATTTCCAGGAGTAACTATATTGAATGTACCTGGTGTATGGCTACAGTTAAAACAAATTAAGATGGTATACAAGAACAAGAAAGTTCACATGTTTTTTGTTAAAGTAGAAATGTGAAATCCCTTCAAGCCGTCACAGACAAGTCTAAGAAACAATGTACAGCACTAATGTACAAGTGAAGCTAAACCCAGTTGGATTTATAATTGCAATAAACTCAGCTACTCACTGCAATATAAATGGTTTGGAGAAGGAAACACATGAAGCAATTATACATAAAATGGTTCCAAATATTAGGTTACAATGCATTCATTATTTTGAAGTAATTATCATACACATGCCAATTTTTGTAATCCATGTACATTACTAGATAAAAAAGTTGAAGTTAAGAATACAAAATATTTTTCATTCAAATAGAAATAAAGGTAAGTTATAATAACCCTCTACCTGCCAGAAAGTACCACTTCCCCATCTGCAAAGTCAGTAAAAACGGTATTGAACCAAATCCATATGTATTTTCACCCACTTGGCTAGGTATGTTACAATAGCTTTAGTCTGTAAAAATTATGTTTACAGTATCTTTTTCTTCATGGACCTTCAAATCTTCAAATCTTTGTTAAACTGCACCGTATGGGACATGCTTTGCTTTACTGGGTTTAATCAACTTGACGTGATGGTGAAATATGAACTTGGAAGGTAAAGGGATACATTGAATGAAAAATACCAGATGAATAAAATCTTAATCAAGCAAAGAATTCTATTATCTCTTGGCTTTGAAATGTTATCAACTAATTAGTCTTCAGAACGGCATTACTGAACGGACAGATATGCAAAGGTAAATATAATAGTAGTAAGTTTTTATTGGGGTTTGGGATACAGTAAGAATTTTACACCCATTTT
>LD353854.1:0-57039 GCA_001465055.1 Ptychodera flava | reverse complement strand
CACATCTCACTTATTCATGACTGGCTGAGAGCAGCACTTCCATTAAGTTAGCATCATTACACCATTTATTATGCCAAGAAAGATGAAGCCAAGACATTTTGCCCTCCATGGTCTCAGCCAGAAATGGTTATACCTTACAGAGTTTTTTCCCACGGAATGAAAACAAATGTACTTGGGCTGAGGCCCAAGTACAATAAGTAAACCTCGGAAAATTACCACAAGTTGTCTGAAGGCGAACTGCCATGTATGTCGGTGTGTCTTTCGACAAACTGTCGCCTAATCATTTCAGTAGAAAGATGAAGCAACTCAAGGCGACCCTTGCCTTGCCGGATAATAAACGTCATATATTTACATGATTAATGCTGAAAATCGAAGATGCGCATTTCCGGTGTGTTTTACGAGCTTCCTGCCTTATGTCGTTCTGATCTACTAACGGCGTTGGGACGAAGTGCACCTGCTCGCAATTGGCGAATCTGACTTCCGAAAAATACAATTTTACCAACCAGAGTCTTTATTTTGAAGAAAGCAATGTAAAAGTCAACAGTCAACTGCCCACCGTACGCGATACGCATCGAAAGATTGACAGAACAGTACACGCAGATGAGAATGCAGAACGAACGAATCTTTTGGATCTCCAGACAAACAACACCCATTTATAATGAGAAAATTCTCTGGAATATTTTCCACCGTTTTACTTCAAGCCAACTAGTAACATTGAAAGTGACACCAGAACACCATGCCCTCTATCAATAATGTCGGAAAATAGACGCTCCCGTGTACTCTGAATTCCGTACCATGAAACCAATCGTATGCCGTGGAAGGTAGCGGCTTGCTACAACCTCTATGTTATCACTTACAAGAATAACAGTTGTTATTGTCACGCCAGCTATTGTACTTTTGGTGAGAGCAAAGCCTTAGTGCAAATCGACGCAACTTTTGAAGACGGGAGCCGAAGAATTGTGTGCTCGTAACACTCCATCTCGTTTTATCAATATTTATCTAGTGTAATAGAAGCTGTGCTGCATTGTATAAGTATCCAGCGTGTATGTTTTTCCACGGTGGGACAACAAACTTCTCTATGGCATGCGAGTTATTCTACTTCGTAGCTGTATCTTTGACGTCACCGTAAAATTCTCGTATTCATTTTGCGTCATTCGAAGTGTACTGCTCTGTGATCGAGTCGCGCACCTGAAAGGGCCGAGGATAACCAAAACAGGCGCTTGAAAAACGAAACTCATGAAGTTCAGGGGAGAAGATAATATCTTTGTTTCTGCATGTTGTCGTGGGCAAGTTCTACACTGTGTAACACGGTTTCCCCTTGGAAACCGTGTACACATGAGATACTTTCAATTACAATCCATTCAGTTTTTTCTTCTGGACTAATCTGAACTCTTTTGTTACTGAAACGTTAAAATACGTTTTGTTTTAGCGTCTAATAACGTTTCAGCAATTTACGGTGTCCGGAAAAAGTTCAAATCATGATATCTTTGTGCGATTTAAGTGCTTCTGAACTTTCGATAAAGGGAGGGCATTTAAGGTCCAAGGTAAAAAGTTTCATGACCCCTTTTTAATTGACCTTACAAGTTTGAAAATGCTTTAGTACTATATATTACAAGTGACTATCTTTTTTAAATATCTTTCAACATTGTCATACTTGTAGTATTTTTGTACTTCTGTTTTGACTTTGTTCAAATTGTGCAATTATGCACCTTAAGGGCCGACTCGAAATGCTCTTCCACAACGTTACAATCACTCTCAGTGATCCCCCATCAGCGTTTGTGAGATAATCAATGTGCCTATAAGCTTTTCGAGTGAGCCATCAGGCGCATGTTGCTGGTATTGCCCTAAAACGCTGTAATAATGCGCTAATCGAAGCAATCATATTAAGGAAGGATATATAGGAATCTGTAACTAGTCAAATATCACAAACCATGCTTTCTCATCTAACCAGACATGCAGACACAAAGACGCACATATTTCTGGAATGTTAAGGTTGCAAAATATTTAGTGCCTATATACTTGAACTGAACCGAACCGAACTGTCATTTTGACAACCCGGATATGGTATTATGCACCATATATGGCGCTTTTCCTATCGTTAGTGTTGCTTCTATCGTTATTGTTCGTTTGTCTATACATATATATATGTGTGTGTGTGGTGTGATTTGACGATAAATTGATGTGTACGCTAGCGATTATTTGACCGTTTGTTACAAATTGTATGCAAACATTGACGTAGAGATCTTAAATATCATCTCAATTCAATAAGATAATACGAAAACTGTTGGGTAATTGACAAATTTTCATATTTGAGAAATGCATAGCTTTTGTAACAAAGTTTTTGTCAAAAGAGAACAGCTTCCCATTGAGTTCAATGGATGTCTTTACTATCTTTACTCATTAAAACGTAACCCATCTATTTGGGTTATATTAGGCTCATAATTAGGCCTACTGTTCAGTCATCTTAAAGGTAAGGTCCGTCTTAAAATAGAATTATCTAAAGCGATATTTAACAGGATATATATGGTTTAGCTTACAGTAAATTCACACGCATATCACATATTCTTTGCTTAAATCAAGTCTTTACTGTGATGACTTAGCAAAAAGTACAGTGCACTTCAGATTAACACCACAGCTCGGTGTGTGAGATAGACATGTTGCGTGTACAATATACACGATTGGCTTGTGTCACAACACATTTCAGAGTCATTGACTCATTCATTAATATTGATTATGGTAAATCAGCATAGGGTAAGACCGTCTAGACAGAAACCTGATCATTCAGTTGATGGAACAGGCGACTGTTAGAAGATTTTGTTCTCAGCTTAAAATGCATTTTATTCATGTTCATGAAGAACATGCTCGAAAGTATGTTGGGGTGTTTCGATTTTAACTCATTCTGTAATGTGAGTTGCAGTGCGGTAAAATGCGTGGTGTTGCAACTTTTAGCTGATGTTAGTAAAAACAGCTACACTGCAGATAAAATGCAACCAACTGTACAGGTTTCTGTCCAGACAGAGTCGCCCCATGCTGGTGAATTTGTGACTCTAAAACTGTTGTGATACCCAAGCCAATCATAAATATACTTGTCAAGTGACGTGTCTGTTTAATACACTGAGTGGTGGCACTAATCTGCAATGCGCTGTAAGTGGGCAAAACCCAAAGTACTGCGACCTGAGGTTTTGAATTGACACCGGTAACGGGAAAGCCTGCTATCAAAATTTTAAGTTGCATGTCAATATACGAAAGTTTAGTTCGTCAGGGGGAAAAAAGTGTTCTATAGGTTTTCAAAATTGTACTTCGTGTTTTTCCTTTACGTTTCTTTAGAAGTGACGCAATTTTGAAGCAAGAATGTTATTGGAGGCTAAGGTATATCTTGGATCATCACTTTTCACAAAACTTGTGAACAAAATAAATTGCGTAAGTTTGCTTTTAACGAACGAAATAAAGTGACATGTTTTTTCTTTATTTTTCTCAATCTGTGAGAAATACTCTATTCATCCCATAAAATAAGTCAGCTGAGTGCCACCAAAATCTTCTCCTGACTGTTTTATCAGACCAACGGACATTTATAGAAGACTCGATAAAACTTACTCCTGGGCATGGATACCGGGCACGCTTAGTTATTCATGACAGGAATTGTCACTGTTATCACGTTCACAAACTTTTCACAAAGACGATTACTTGTTCCTTTGCTCTGACGTCAGTAGCGATGACAGTGTTTATCTGCGTGACTTGAGCCGTGAAAACATCACCCATTGTAGCGTCTCCACATTGTGCTTGTTACAATGTTTCATAAATGACGAATACTAACAGGTAATCTTTTCAAGGCCGCTGGACAAACGCTGCGCTGGGTTCCGATCAGACCACATTCAAACAGGGACACGAGCATTTCTTGTGACATCTTTAATGGCCAGGCTTATGCCAGCATTTCAGAATCTGTTATGAAATTTTGGACTTTTTTGTTTATATGTTTGGTCTACATCCTGAACCATTTAATGATCTTAAAAGTTAGTATCAACGAAATGCATCAAAATAAATCCTTTTTATTTGGCCTTATCGACCGATGCACCATAAAATTCTGAGTATCATCCCTGACAACGGACTGTGTGCATATTTTTACACTTCACGTAACGAAATTCAAAGAAACAATTCTTCTTTTTGTCATCTGATAGCAACATTATTAACTTACTCGAAAGCACGCAGAAATTGTTCTTTTGCCCGTGCTTTATGGTGTGAGTTGAAAAACCGAGATCCCATTAAAGAGAATCAGTAACTACTTTGTTATTAGAGTTGTTAAGGTAGAACGCGCCTCGGGGACAGATGGTCGGACTCTCAAATTTCTACATTTTTTTTCTTGTCTACCACTTGTGGGGACTCATTTTCAGAAAGCTCTTGGAGAAAGAAAATCTTTCACCGTCTTCGTTTTTCTGAAATCAAAAATTAAATTTTTCCCCGTAGAGTTAACACAGGAATGGCGGCCGTTTTGAATTTCAAATATTGGGTAATTTGTTTCGCTAGTTCTAAACTTTGCACGATGACCCCGAATTCTTATTGTTCATTTGGTAAGAGAATGGTTGAAAGTTTCATTAAGGAAAGTGTGAGCAAAAGTTTAAGTCTTTCACTTTCGAGGCGCATACTACCTTAAACGTTAACAATGGCACTCCCTGATTCTCAATATCCAAGTGGATATCAAAGAGTTTTTGATGCAAAGCAAAACTGTAAGTAATCCACAATGTTTGTTGTATGGAATGTTCTTATTAAACTTTATTAGTTTTTTTGTCTTTGACTCACTTTCGATTTGGACATCTGCGACGGAGTGTCTTGTATGAGAAGACCCCCTTATTCTCACAATTTCTGGTCAAGCGTTAGTGTCTTCAAATGCCTACTGGTTATTTCTTCAGTTGCAATGTCAGCAGGAAAAATTCTGACCGTTTAACTGCCCCTTCACATGGATGAGTGTATTGAAAGGTACTTGAATTACTGGATCGGAACTACAGAGGGCGTTATCGTGACAAAACAACTTACAGATCAGATCTATACTGAACTTCGAGAATTGATAATTAAATGATACACAAAAGCGATAATATGCGGTATGCGGTGGTCGTCACACCCCACGAGCGTACTGTGTACCCTCTAAAGACTCACCACTTTTATTTACACAATTCCCCCTTACAACGCATTGTCTAAAGGCAACAGACTAAACAGGATCTGTAAAACTGCATTTACAAGATTTAGAGAATATACACATAAAAAATACTTGTGTGGACATCGTGGAGTTTCGACCGAGACTGAAGACAAAAGACCTTTACACCAATATATACGCATTCAACACCTGGTGACACAAGCGTCAATCAAAGGAATTCTCTTATGTAACGAATAGATAGTAATTATATGCTAATCTTCGAAACGCATATAATTATTCATTCCTGCAATGGCACTTGTGACCTGCATGGCAGGTCGCAGGTTTTCCAATTTTTCCATGTGTATATCAGCAGATTATTTGCTTTTTTGCACAACACCACAGTTACTTTAGGCTTATTTACGCCCGATTCTTGCACACCATCGCAGTAAGATTCAATTTGGCAATGTTTCAATATTTTGGTTTGTTTGGAACATGTCAGATAGTGTAAAATGAAAATGCCGGTTTAGTTTGTTTATTTTTTTTCAAAATGAAATTCTCAGTTTTCGTCAGGAAATCTGACTTTACCATGTCGGCAGGTAAAGCACAAATTACGGTGACGTAATTACTTATATTTTTAATTTATTCTGTCGGCTATTTTTGCCAACTTGAACGACTGAGGGCGTGCTTTAACATACATCCTCATCGCCCAAGAAGGGGGCACTTGAACACAATAAATTGATTGTTGTTGACGCTGTTACTGCTAATGATGATGACTTTGATGATGATAACGATGATGAAAATGATGATGATGATGATGATGATGATGATGATGATGATGATTATGATGATGATGATGATGATGATGATGATAATGACGACGATTATAATGGTGACACTGATGATCACGATGATGACAATGATTGTAACGACGATGACGATGACGACGATGATGATGTTGATGATAATGAACGATGATGATGATGATGATGATGATGATAATGATGATGATGACGACGATGACGACGACTACGATACGAGGATAATGATGATAACGCCATTTCTAGATGGGCGTAGGTCTCCATGTAAATTCATTTATGCTTTGGCAAGCAATCATTTCACAGTCCATGATTTCAACTCATACTTCAGAGGCCAAATGAGTTTAGTTCAGCCAAATTGCAGGAAACAAATCGACCTATTCCTTTGAAAGACGATTTTGCTTCAGAAAAGTAAAGCATTGCTGAAAGATCATGTTGAAGGACCATTTTGTGAGCTCATTCAACGTCTAGTCTGACTGGAGGCGCAATTCTTCCTTCATTCTTTTCCTCCTTTCTTGCATTTTCGTATTACTACCGATTCGATAAATTTCTATACTCATTATATAAATTATCGTCTTTAACTTTCAGAAGATCTTCCAAAAATATTTGTTTTTGTCTATTAAATATACTCAAAGATTCCTCATAAATCTTTTCGTCGTAGTATAACGCCTCTCGCACCCGTTTGTCGGAGAGAAGCCTGTTCCTGTACTCGGCCCTAATGTTGTTTGAAGTCCTCTCCTTGTTGATATTCTCGGTCTCACCCATGCATTCCTTGGCAAACGGAATGCCGTAGGCTGCCTCTAACATTTGGAGTGTAAGTCCGTATTCGTCGGCCATACCGATGACCATGAACCACATCTCCAAATTCCCAACGACGTAGTCCAAAAGTGTCTGTTTGGCAGTGGCGCTCAAGTGGTAGTCAATATATGCTTTGTGGTTGTACCAACAGAACAACCTCTTGGTCTTGTCGATGTCGTCCTGTTCGCCAACTGTCTTAAGTTCTTGGCTGTTCGACAGAGTCATCTCGCAGATGTCCACGTTGTAGAGCAACTGCGCGAAGAGGTGGCTCCCAGTGTGCATTGCAAACTCCTCAAGGGTAATGTTCTCAACGTTCCACAACGAACAAATTGGATCACGCGAGTGCACGGCGATGCAGTACTCGTACGCCGATACGATTCGATCGTAAGGGTCTCGGAGGATGGTAAAGTACGAGCAGGGTTCGCCATCCCTCTTGATGTCACATACACCGAAAGCCGCGTCGCCGTAGAACATCATCCGATCGTCAGGGGCGAAGTTTTCGGAAATCCGCTTCTCATAATATGACACCACAGACCCGTCCCAGATAAGGCGCGGAGACAAGTAAGACACGTTCCTGGCGATTTTGATCATGCACAGCCTCATGTTCATCCCAGCACACTTTTGGTGATGGAGATAGGAGATGGCGATTTTTCTTCCGGCTAGTGAGCGCCTGGCTTCGTCAGAGAGCCTGGTGAAGTAGTTTGGAATGTAGTTATGGCGTGGAACCACGGGGTATCCAACATTTGGAATGGCCTCCTTCTCATTGTTCGATTTAGACTTCGTTTTCAGTGCGACCGAAATGTTCTTTGTGGAAAGAAACAAAACAGACCTAGAACAGACGAAAGAGAGTGCATTAAATGTAACCACCCGCCAAATGTTTTTGTTCCGCCTCTATCAATGAGATGAACGTATAATACATGCAGAAAAAAACTGTCTTGTGACCGAGGGTCAACATGTCTCCCCGTTTTCCTGCATAAAGGACCGTCCTTCATATTGAAGACAATTTGGATGCACCAAAGTCTGTTAATGAAGACTTGTATGCGTCAATGAGCGATGCAAAATTGCTTCTCCCACCATAGGTTTTGCTTCTATCAGAGGCGTGCGTAGGGCGTAGCTTGTCCTCACATACAGAATACTATTAAGCGCTTCGGGAACAGATATTCGGACGCTCAATCTTTTCCAATTCTTTTCTGATCTACAACTTATTGGGTTCATTTTGAAGCCCTTTGAATAAGAAAAAACTTTCACCGTCTTAGCTTTTTGAAAATAACAAAAAATTACTTTTCTGCATAGAGTTAACACAGGGATTGCGGCCATTTTGAATTTTAAATATCGTTCAAATTCATTTTCGCAATGGTTTCATTGATTGTGTCTAAAACTGGGGTTGAATATATGCATAGTCACCCATTTCAACATGTCAAACAATATAAGCAGTATCTTGTATCAAACAAAATTCATGAAAAATGGCCGACTTTGTCCCTTTAATGTAGAATAAAAGACACTTTTCTTTGGCATTGCGAGGTTTGAAAGACTGGCATTCAAAAAAATGATTAAAACCATGATAAGCTAGATTGAGATGAATCTTTTAAGAATGTAAGAGCTTTGTTGCCAAACAAAATTGTCGTTTTGTTATTTAAAGACAATTCTGTGAACCTTTTCACAAAATTTGACCCTGTTGGAATGAAATTATTCTTTTTTAAAGTGTTGGCCAAGGCAGAAAAAAGAAGCCAGGAAATCGGGTGATTTGCACACTTTTACCCTTTTTTCTCACTATCTGCTTTGCTAAAAGGTGAAGCCAGCCAATGTTTTTATCTTGAGTTAACAAATTAATGAAAATTGAACGAATCTTTGCAAAAAAGTTGTTTTAAGCAAAATACGCTGTTATGTGTGACGCCACCTTGGATGTGCTGGTATTTTGTTATTGATAGATGAACAAACCGAAAGACGTCACACTATGGAAATCCGTGAGTATTGCTTCATACTGTATTGATGTGAGACGAATCTCGAACATGACCTTCCTGTTACCCCTGTGAGAGCTGTGCAAAGCGCCCTCAATGTTTGCGGAGAGTACTCTCAGACACTGGTTACGAATGTTTTGGAAAGCTTCTCTGTGGCATTTTGATCAAGATGACATGCGTGACGTGCCTTCTATCACCTACATATAAGCCTAGATTTAGTGACCATTTCATCAAAGTTGTTCGATCGTTTCCTTTGCACGCACGCTGTTCAAAGCTCGACCAGCAAAACGTTTGTCGTTATCTATTATGATGGAGCAATATCTTACGAGAGAATGCCAAGCGTGGTAAAGTGTAATTATGATGATGATAAATTGGTCTATTTATATCAATATTGTAGTTATTCAGAAAATTTAATGGAGAAAATTAAATTTGATAGCTGTCGAAGCAGTGACTAGGAATCTGACCCCTCTAATCATTGATTGTAAAATTCCCCCTCTAAAACGGTTTTGTGAAAGTCAGCCCTCCTAATTTCCACCGACCCCTCCCTGTAAAAAACGAATGCTCCCTAATCACCTTACAAAGTCTGCGTTCTCAACGATAGGGCGATAATACATTGACAAAATAAAGTACATGTAAACGCCAAGAAAGAGGTACGAGGGCGGAACTGAATTCAAACCCAAATGAGGTTCGGCAATAGAATGACCTTGACCTGTGTGGGACTGTTTTGTTACCCCGACGTCACGGTGAGCTCTCTCACAGGAAAAAACGCACACATTTAATTGAAATGTGCTTGGGCCGATAAAACACCGTACATACATTCAGGGTTTTGCCTTTTGGTGACGTGAATCAAATTGTGCAATTTCATAGATCTCATTTTTCTTGAGCTCTGTCGTGTAAGTGACGGTTTTGAAATGTGAATGTACACACACAACAAGGTCCTTTTACAACGAACACGTGCCTTTAGAACTTCTCAGGGTGATAAAGATTCACGCGGACAAAGAAAATTTAAACGAGGCCAAGCTGACAATATCTCGACTATTCCTGAACGACCTTTCTTTATAGTTTGGTTTTTTTATATCGCAAGAAGTGCATTTGTTTATATGGAAGTGTGCTGCAGGCAATATCCTGAGCTGTGTCGGTAATCAGAACTTTTCAAGCTTTACGAACTAAGCCGACAGCAATTTCGGTCATACAACACAGCGCTTTCTCGAGATTGAGTGTTTTCTGTAGTAGGATCGCGCTCTATTTCCGATAGAGGGTACCGAGCGTTTGGTATGCAGTATCCGATTTCTTTCACGTACACCAAAATGACGGTTGGAATAAATTTGTGCAGACAGCGAAACTGCAAATCTCTTTTTTAAATCTATACTGAAACTGACCCGTGTTTGATCAGACTAAGTAGTGGACGTAATGATAGGTATATGCATAGGGGATTGCACAGAAGTCCGTGCTCAGGGGTAAGGGTGGGGGTAGGGGTGTCTCGGTCTCAGCACAAGGTTCTTGCTATGGCTTATTTTATTTCAATACGTTTGACCATGATATGCATTGCTAATACAGATTTACACTTCAAACCTTTGGTGTCTTGGTCTCGTGTTAGCACTGGTTTAGTAACGATTTCTTTTTCTCCTTCGCCGTGCCTCATATTTGTCCTTGACAATCTTACGCGAAGTTTTGTCACTGTGATGTGTTTATTATCTGCGTTTGATTGCCCAATTCGCCAAAGAAAGCAAGAGGTAGTAATTTAGTCTATTATCTGAATAGTTTGAGTGCCTAATTTGCCAAAGTAAGCAAGGGTAAATTACTAATCCGTGGACACTGTCACCAGATTATCACTGGATTAACTTTGAAAAAGTCAACAACGAACGCACCAGCAAAGTATAACAGATATTTTGCCATGATTTTCCATTTTTCAGGCGTTCATTGTCATACATCTTGCATATGACATATAGCGACTAAACTTTAGTCGAAAATAAACTGGAAAATATTTCAAAATGTGTTCGCTATACGACCATTTGACCCCTCTTTGCATATGTCAGTAAAGTGCCCATCATGATTATATGTTTAAATTTATCATATGGTCAAAGTGATGCTAAGAGAATTCAAAACACTCCCTCCGAGAGTATGAAAATGGCTGCGTCATCAGTTATGCTCCTATTATGCGCCCACGGTCCTGTAACTTCTCATTTTAGGACAATTATTTGTTTCTCTAGTACCACAATTTGCACGGTGATCCCTGATTTTTGTTATTGATTTTGAAAGAGAATGGTTGAAAGTTTCCATGAAGAAAGTCTCAGTGAGCAAAAGTTCAAGTGCTTTACATTTGCGAGGCGCATTGAGCAAGTTCTGCGGCGTAATCGTTCATTGTGCCATGCTGGCGCATTGGGAATCTGATCGCGTAACCAATTTGGCGAGCCGTGCAAGCCATTAACTCCCATGTTCACACAAGCGAGACACAACACAAATCCGAGCTTAAATAATGTAAAGAATAAAATAGTCTAAGGAAGACGTCTGAACAGCTGAATCTGACTTCCTGACCCGGTGTCTGGGCAGGCGCCAAAATGCGTGAGAGCTAAACCAACGCGGATTATGAAGTTGCTGTTATCTGGACTTTAATTTTGTCATGCACTTTGTCTGTTTTGTATTCATACACACCTCTATATACTAGTGCTACATGCACCGAACACATCTTCAAGAAACATATGAGCTGACAATTACTTAGGTAAACTGCCAACCTTAAGTGTAGACGGTTAACAGGTATAAAGCCACGCGATACTTTCTATTCAACATATCCTGCGAGGCCATTATCCGAATAAGTGACCTTTCAAGTTTTCAATCAACATGGTAGACATATATCAACTGAAATACAATGATGTGTGGTCCAAGAAGGGATCACGGAAATGGCTTTGGTTCAATGCCTGTTGAGAAGTACTTGAAATGTACATTATATGTACAAGAACTGAACAAATATTATACTTGCTCCAAGTCTGTGGGCATATAAATATCAAAACAGAAAGCAGACTGTCACATTTAACTTAGACTGTCGCATATATCGTGGAGTGAAGGCGATGGCCCACATCAGCCAGGAACTGCCGCATGCTGGCGAGAAAGTCAAAGCGACTTGGGGCTAGTCTAAACAAATGTTAATTCACCACAATCTTTAATCCAAACGGAACAAAGGAGACAAAATCAAAGTAGTTACCTGTGATGTCATCAGGAGGGAACAGAAAAACATGCAAACTCGGAACAAGATCATAAAGTGTTTGGAAACTGTTCAAAATACAGATAGTGACAGTGACAATGACATATACTATTTGCCAAAGAGGAGGATGATGTTGTAATCCATGAAATTGGCAGCAGCACATGTGATGAAGAAGTTTTTGAACCTTCCGAGACACAGTAGTGTATACAAGTTTCGGAAGAAGAGCAGGATCTTGGAAAACATCTCTTTTCCACCGATATTGTATCTATACACCGGTAATGGCCAGTGTTATCATTCAAAATATGAATCAGTACTTAAGCTATGGTGGCGGTGTCATAAAATTTTGTCATCCTGAAAAAGGGGGGGGGGTGTTATCAATTTTTGGGTGTAGTAGGTGAGGGAGTTTGATTGATGCAAAGAAATAATTTGCCGGAACACCATCCCTCGGCCATAATAACTGAACGGATCCTAAGTTTTACTCTCATCAAGAAGTGTTTGAGCGACCACACTGGTTGTTTGCTGTTCACGTATCACACCTAAATCATATTATGCATTCATGCGACCATAATCCTGACCAACAAACTCACCAAGAGAATGCCTGGCCAGTTTTCTCAGCACTGGCTCCAGCCGGAATGCTTTCCCTTGGAACGGACATCGACCGTTGGAATGATCGGAGCAAGAACGTACCGAAGATTGTTAAAAGCGCACAGAAGAACAGCCGCTTTGTTTTCAGTCTCCGCATGGTTTATCTCGAATCTGGAACACAAATATAGACGACTTGAGAAAGGACACACCCATAGAGATAATAAGTAATATGATATGATAGATATGGTATGATATGATATGATATGATATGATATGATAGATATGGTATGATATGATATGATATGATATGATATGATATGATATGATATCGTATCACATTACTTATCACATGACATTACATAAAGCGGTACTACAAGACACAATATGATATAATAAACATGTGTGTACCTGTTTGTGTGTGTCTGACACAGGGGTAACTTTAACACTATACGTTTTAAGGGTTTAAAATTGTATGCGTCTGTCTGTCTGTCTGCCTGTCTGTCTGTATGTACGTATGTATGTATTTATATGTCTGTCTGTCTGTCTGTCTGTCTGTCTGTCTGTCTGTCTGTCTGTCTGTCTGTCTGTCTGTCTGTCTGTTTGTATGTATGTATGTATGTATGTATGTATGTATGTATGTATGTATGTATGTATGTATGTATGTATGTATGTATGTATGTATGTATGTTCTTACGTACCACGTACGTACATGGTATGTATGCATTTTGAATATGTATATGTGTGAGTGTGTCTGTCGGTTGCGTATAGTGAAGGAACGGGTTTGTATCGTGATACTGATGTAAATACTTGTGCTGTGACTCTGCATGTGCCTACAAATTGAGACAGACCCACTACAGATAATTTACAGAGATTAACGAGGACAATCAACCTTTGAAGAAACTCACGCAGGAATCCTCAGCGAAATCAAGATTCGGACATCTTCTGAACAAAATAAGACTGAGAAAGTCTGAAGCATACTCACCAAAAACTGGCGTCTAGTAAGCATCTCATGTGAAAGATTGTCCCGTTTGTCGGGGACAGCTTATGTATGTGGGTGAGACACATAGGTGGTATTAACCAAGGTAACGTCGTTCACCCGTATTGAGTTCACGACCCACAGTGAATAAAGTCAATCAAATATACACAATACGAGAGGCTTGAACATTAACTGTAGGATCGTGGTAGTAAGAATGAGGTATAACACCATCGAGGTCGCACAAGAAGTGGTCCTCGCATTGAATGAATGTTTAAATATCAATAGAAGCCTTGTCCATTCGACCAGTCTCTGGTATTTCCACTTAGCAGATTACTTGCAAAATGACCTACTAGGCAGCAAATCTTTTCACCAAACAAACAAAGGCTACACATAGTCTGTACATCAAAGAACTAAATAGTTTTTAAATCAGCAACACTAATTTAAAAGTAGACTGGGTCCACATCAAATAATTTTAGAAGTATAATGTTAAAAGGGAAAGGGAATGTTCGACTTTCCCATTCACAATGTATTTCATGCACGATGTCCACGTAAAACACTCAACAGGTTCCAACATAAAATTTTACGATATACTTTGCGACAAACACTGTTTGACTTTTATCAGTCGCCAAGCGTACCTTGGATACAGGTTTGCATTGTCATATTGGCCTAATACGACCTTCGAGCGCAGGGTCCGACGACCCGCGCAAGGAAGGGATTACAGCAAAACAACAACCGCTTGTATAAAAATAAGAAGATTGGACACACATTGAGGTCTATAGTCTCCACAATTTTCAAAGATAAGAAAATATGAATGCAGAAACTATAAACTGCGACATGATTGCAGTATGTATTGTTCGCGTAAATGAAGAGGAACATTGAAACTAGATATGGTGTCGACTTGAGGGTTTTCAAATATTGACAACTCGGGCGAGCGACACATCAGTAAAGAAAACTAACAAATAGATATACGTCATGATATGACATGATTTACGTAAAATTATACGAAACGACACTATGTGATATATCTAATATGAACATGTGTGCAAATATGTCTTGTGCGTTTTTCATATACATATACATTTTCATGTGGATGTAGTAAGTATGTATCATATATATATATATATATATATATATATATATATATATATATATATATATATATATATATATATATTGAACTGAGCCAACAGACCAGTTCAAGTTGGTTTGACGTCTATCCCGTTGTTTTTTTCTATCAGATTAAGGTAGATAAATACCTTTTAGACACTTTCAGATTTTTATTTTTTCTTTATCAATTGAAGAAGTACCCCAATAAAGTATACATTTTCTGAAAGCCCTGATAAAGAGCTATCCGACCAAGCACAGTACACGGTCATCATTTGCATAAGAGTCACGTGACAAGCGTTTTGCTGAACCTTCCCAAAAACGGTTTTCCCTCCCTTTAGCGAGCACGCTGCAAGATTTCCGGTTGAAATTTCTCCATTGAAAAATCTGCAAATCTGTGTCTGCGATTTTTTCTCGGCGTCTCCATTCAAATTATATGGCGTGACAATTACAATTCCTTGAAAAGCACCTTGGTCTAACTCCTTCAAGAGCCCATAACGAAAAAACATAAGCTTAAAGGAAATCTCAGACACGAATTTTGAGTTCATTATGTTTCCAATGGACAGTGTGAATTTCAAGCAGCTAGTGTTTGTGAGGTGACGAGATGCCAAAGAAGGCCACCTCATTCACACATTGAATTCGAGAAAAACGCAAAAATCTGTTTTGTTACTTCGACGCCACGGCATTTGATAATTAAACGTGCATTAACCTAAACGCTGGCAAATTTTTTTACCTAGTGATAATGTCGATCGGGAATGACAGTTGTCCAAAGAAAACTTCCGAGGAAAACGAAATAAATCGCGGAAAACTACCGAGTTTTGGAGCCTTCGTTTCGGCATGTCGCCACAGCGAATGGCTTCATCGGGCAAAACAATGACGTCAGCAGTCATTACTGATATCGGGCGTGTCCTAAATTCATATGTTAATAAGCTTGCCTGCGTTCCCCAGATAAAGACTGCAACGCTATAGACATGATACTATCTGACTCATTGTTTATTGTTCATAAGTTGTGAGAAGTAATCTAATAAATGACTAAAAAGACGTCAAGCACCGCAAAGCGGCCAGTCCATCCTCCAACCATAACTATGGGTATTTTCGAGATATAGCCTAAGCTTACTTGTATAATTAGGGTTATCATACGAAGTTTGGTGGGTACCGACTGATGTTTCCATATTTTGACAAGTAGCGCAGCAACTTTATCGTGCCTTCAACAAACACCTCATTATAAATCCCCATTAAATTATGTAGCGATAGCTGTCCCAGCCACACGACCTAACTTTTCAGCCATGTAATTTCAAGGCTGTAGACTGGCCAAAAATTTGTCTCACCAGAGGTGTCATTTATTCATGCATGGACATCTCTGCGCACCTTCGCATCAAAGGAAAGCTTGTGACCCACTTTTTCGAAGGGTCACATCTCCAAACCACTTTCAAGCAAACAGTCTGAACTTAACGGTGCCGTTAAAAAAACGAGTCGGTAATTATTCTCCGATTTTTCTGGCTTTCTAAGTGTGTTCTGAGCCAGACAACGATCACTGACCGTGGCCTTGTCTGGAGCGACAGGATGAAAGCCATTGCGCCGACATTTCGCATTTGGTCAAACAAAAATTTGATCGCGAGTCTCGGAAAGTTACGAAGGCAACTTGTTCTGAAAGCTGATTGGGAATCCGTGACCACGGGGATATTAACAGAATGCGTTATTCTTAAAAACCCACAACGTTAGTTTTTGTACAAATAATGAAATACGGGTCGTGTTCTTCGGTTCAACACTAAATAAAATATCGCCTTCTTTGACATGTTGAAACCAAAAATGGCATCGTTCGTTCGTGACTGCTACCCGTTGCGTTGAGGTACGGAATAACGAAAGCAATGGATAGGCCAGCGTCACTTCTCAGTGTGGTTGAGATCATCTACGCGATAAACCAGTTGTCGATTCGAAATGGCAAGTTCGGCGATAATGTAATTTTTCGAGTTAACGTAATTATTTTTGTATTTTTGTTGTGGTTTATGTTACTATAAAAGTCTTACCAATGTTTAAAATTGCGCCAAACAAAATTTTGAAATATTTAAAAAGGTCACATGGACACGAATTAAATTTGGACTGTAAATTATTGCATTATAACAATTATAACAGAAAAAAGATGTTCGTTTTTTTTCGGCTCCAATTATTTCGGAGCAGGTACCATTTTGGATGTCGGACTTTAGCAGGTATGCAAACTATAATCAGAAATGGACATCATAGGTTGGGATTCTGGGGACAGTTTTTGAATGTCAGACATTGTATTGACCGACATTATATACCAGAAAAAGTCGTGGTTTTTTGGCTGTTTTTTCGGCCCTAATTTCACTTTGTGGTATGTCGACTCACATGCCAAATGTTAACAGAATTGGACGTATTTTTGGGGTTTTTAGGTCGTAATAGTAAGTTGGTTGGAGAACAGTTTTGGTTGTCTTACTGCTATCGGGTATGGATAAGCTTAGACGTGAAACATACTAGTAAAACACGTAGATTTTGGCCGCAATGCGTTTTGAGCGGAAACACTTCTGTATGTCGAAAACTGACTTATTGCACTAGGCAAACATTATTGTTACCGTTTATTGTTGATAGGCTGGAGTAATCCTGGTTTTTGGAGAAGCCCAACAACGTCACTATGTAAATTACGCAACGCTGTGTCACTCAAGGGGCATTATGCAAATAGCAATGCAAATGTGTCCACCATGTTTACAAAAGCTCCCCGATTTGACCGGGATAGCCACGCACATTTGTTTTGATTTTTAAAAATCGTGCATTACATGGAAACCATTACTTATTAAGAATTAGCGACACATCTCAATGATGGGCCTGATTTCAAGGCGTATTCTCAGAGAATTTTGAAAATTTGACAGAAAAATGACCAATTTGGTAAGTATCTACTTTAACACTGGTAATTACTCCCGATGGAAATGTTCCTTAAGGGGGCGCTGCACCCAACACAGCGTATTTTACTCCAAAATCACTTTTTTGTAAATATTCATTCAATTTTAATTAATTTGTTGACCCAAGATTAATATATTGGTTGGCTTCACCTTTTACCTCGTAAAGCAGTCATAAGGTACGTGATAAAGAAGTGTTAATTTATGCAAATATATGCAAGATTTCCCTGCGTCTCTTTTTTCCTAATCTCAATATTTCCAAAGACTTTCACTCCACTCTGGCTGGGTCGAATTTTTTGACATTTTCACATTGTGTTCTTGAAATGCTATAAAGCAAAATACTATTTTGTTTGGCGATAGAGTTCTTACATTTTAAATAAGAGGCATCTTAATTTTGCTAATCATGTTTTTAATCACTTGTTTAAGTGTCAGTCTTTCAACCCGTGCGATTTTAGAATGACGATAGATAATGCAAAATAAATATTACTACATATACTTTGCTTTCAAGTGGCATATTACATTTCATAAAATACAGTCAATTTTTTTACTTCAATTAATTTATATCATTAATACTCAAATTGAGTTTTTTTACCCCAAATATCATCCATTTCATCCTTTGAGTATACTATTGCTTCCATACAAAACTTTTAATTCTCTGCTTTTTGGAAATATATAGTATGAGGGGGTTTCCTTGTCATCTAAGATGAGAAATATGTTGTGTTGGCAACATGAGCTCCACCTTAAAGCAACTTGATACTTACATGTAAGCACCTGAATCAAATTTGACCAGTGACAGGCCAGTTATGCTAACTTTTGATGATTTTGCCATCATTTTAATTGTGTATATCAATTGCAACTTCTTTTCTACTCCCCAAAGAATGTTGAAGCACCCATATTTAGATTGTTAACTTAGCGTCTATATGTGTAAAATGCATTTGTTATTGTTTAGATTTGACTTCTAGTCCGGACCAGATGACACTTTTCAACAACAATGCGATTTTCACACGCACGGGCTGAGTTGACGAGCTGAACACTGTGTGCAACATGCCTTGAGGAGTAGAACAGGGAATTATGGTTGACATTTAAAACAAATATGGTGAAAAATTATCAAAAGTTGGCATCACTGGCACTTTAACAAATTATCAAATTAATAATTTGAAATAATTTTGAGAGTAGAACCAGAAACTCACTTTTGCGGCTAAAAACACTCTGCATAATACATAGTAAGAGAAAACTAAATGGGGCTTGAACAAGGGGTTGACATTAAAACGTTAAACATTAATCAACGATAATAAAAATCCAATAGTTCCATCATGGTAATTGCTCTTGTGATTAGGGTTTTTTTCATCAAAGGAGAGTTAAAGGAACAATAGCTGTATCTTTTACCATTATATTTGTGATTAATTAAAACAAGTTGGTGGGAATGTACTCATTCAGGGGTGTTCATACAAGTAGAATGAACTGTCCACTGGGACTGCATGTGCAATTTTGATCAAGGTAAACAATAAACGTTAGCCCAAACATTAAATGACGCCCTCATGCAAACAAAGCAAAAACACTGTACGTCGTGCATATATGGATTGACATCTTCACAGAAACAACAGGGTAGTCAAATATAATGCATAGTGCTGAATGTTTTCCACTGGGACATCATATGCTTTGTTTTCTTCGTAATATTGTCATTTTTTTTAAATGGCGGGAAATCAATTTAAATTTAAATTTGCTTGTCCAATTTTTCAGCAGTAAAGGACTATATCCTTTAAATTTGTAGAATTTAAAGAATACAGATGAAAATTGAAAGCCTTTTTCGGGTCAACAAATTTCAAGAGTTACAGCTACAGGGACTTTAATTTCGATGAAACTTTTAAGGTAGAACGCGCCTCGGGGACACTAATTTGGACTCTCAAACTTTTGCAATTCGTTTCTGATCTACCACTTATAGGTGTTCATTTTAAAGCTCTCGGTGTAAGTTAACTTTTCACCGGCTCAGTTTTTCGAATTCGAAAAAATTGTTTTCTCCATAGAGTTAACAGTGGAATGGTGGTCATTTTGAATTTTAAATATCGGTAAATCTTGAGTTATTTGTTTCCCTAGTACCAAAATTTGCACGGTGATCCATGATTTTATTCTTGAATTTGAAAGAGAATTGTTGAAAGATTCCTCAATGAAAGTTTGAGCAAAAATTTAAACTTTCGAGGCGCCAACGACCTTAATGGAGAAGCAGGGGCATATTTAAAATATGAAAATAAAATGATGAACCGATATGATAATATATTAATGACCGATTAGAACAAGCTCGCTTGCATGAATTTCCGAAAAACAAAATTGACGCGGGCGACTTTCAGAAAACAGGACATTGAAATGACTTTATTGCATCATGTCGAGAACCTCAGAACAACAGCATTCAGACATGCGCACAAAAGTTGTAGAATAAGCAATTCAGCGATTTGAGTACAAGAAAAAAGCGGATACGCTGATTTTATGGTATGCAAGTCAATACATAATGGTTGTTATTGAGATATTCATGACGTTACCTGAACACACGAGCAGATTTCGATCGATACTTTAAAGTGACCCCCATTCCCGAGGCCAACTCCAGTAATTATTGAAAGCTTCCCCATCCTCTTGATACGTATAGCATTTCTTTTTCATTGACCCATAGACAGTGTTCCCAATTCTACTGTCTATGATTGACCTCATGGGTGTCATTTTACGTGCCTCGTGGCAGAGTTCGACCAAATGCACTGACCTATTTGACCGAAAAGAAAATGTTGTTGAATCGATCGGTCTCCATTTTCCTTCGCGGAAGGAAGGCATTAGTGAACGAAACCTTGGTCAAGGACTACAACAGATTCCTTAATAATGTCAGCCTGGCAAGAAAGCTACCGGCAATCAGAGAAATGGGTGAGTGAGAAAACTATAGACTTTCCCGCGCGATTGCGTCGAAGTTTTGACCCAATTTCCGTACAGTGACTCCATCATGAAATACTTTTTTGTGCTTCCCTATAGAGGGACTATAGTCGAGGAATCCTAAACGGACTTACAGCACAGGTAAAACCATAAAATCCACTCAAGTTTTTGATAATTATGGTACTATTAGTTATGATAGTTCCAATGAGGGCATGCCAGTCTGATCGCAGGCCCTCATTTGCATATCAACGTTCGTGAAGGAAACAGCCGTAGACTGTCTGTACCACGAGCCCGGGGTAGTCTTCAAGGGGATTTTCAACCCGATTTCTCGAACAGTGGTACAAAAATTATGTCGGGCAGATAAATAGAAAAAGTGACACCGGGCGGGGGTGACCTTTCTTCGGGACTACGAACCAAGGACCGCATAAAAAAATCTGTAGCTGTTTTTGAGACATCTGTTACCATACTTGACCTTCTAGGGGACTGGACAGAAATTACAGGGGGAGGAAGGGCCACTTTTTTCAAATTGACACTCCGCCAAAAGTGACCTGTCAAAAGTGTTTGAATGGAAATAGCGACCCTTCCATATTTTTGCGCTCAAAACTGTGACCCTGCCCTTTCGCGTGCCAGTGATATTCAATTTCAATAATATATTATGTTACGTACAATGTCCTATTTAACCTAAGGATATTGAATGATTCGCCCCTAACAAAGATACCACAGGCACAGAGCTTTTAAAAGGGGAGAACCATGTGATTTGTGGAAGGGTGGGAGGGTATATAGTGTGAACAAGTCTTCCCCCATCATGGTAAGATATGTGTTTCCAAGTTAGCCTTTTTTCTTAATGTGAAATTCAACTGCTGGAACTTTCAGTTTAAGACTATTAAGCAAAATTAATATTTTTTGCTCCTTCAGTGAATAATAAATTTTCATTCTCTGAATCCCCCGCCCCCAAAATCAAATAGTACTTACCTAAACAGTATAAGTGATCCCTCTGCCCCTTAGAAAGCCTGTGAAACGTAAATTTAATGTATGTGCCACTCGAGCACTAACTTTGCAACAACTACATCTTTTCAAACATATTTTTCAAAATTCTCCAAAATTTGGAGAAGCCCCTTGTTTCATTGTGACACCGGTACTGGAAACTAAAATTATATATATATATATATATATATATATATATATATATATATATGCAAAGATATAGAAAGTTTATAAAGAGCGAAAAATTGTTAATAGTGACGGAAGACTACAATTGTATATTAAAATATACCATAAAATATATCATGAAATTCTTCAATTTTGAAAAATTTATGACAACAAATGTTTTCTTTTTTACATAACGTCTTGATTTTCCTGGCTATCCAATAATCCCCTTTAGTTCCAATTGTGTTAATATCAATATTTTCGTGTAATTCACATGTTACTACCCTGTTCATGTCAATTACATTTATACGAATTTTCGAAACAATTAGCTATGATTTCCTTTGTCGCTTTAATAACTACATCTTTCATCTCTTTGCATCTCTCTTTTTCTACAGTTGATATTCAACAGAAGAGCTCTCAAACGATGATCTCATTTGCAGCTGGAATGCCAAGCTTTGAGATGTCCCCGTTCCAAGAAGCAACTTTTAAACTGAAGTATGTGTCAGCGAGAAACCACCATTTTCATGCTTTTTATTCACATAATATAATACAGTGTTTCCATCGTCCCATTTGGCTGCATAATTAACGTCTTTAAAAGGCGTCAGCAGTGCCTTTGCAAACAGGCGGTTCTAAAGCACGTTCATTGATTACTAAAAGTGACCACTAAAACTAGATTTCTTAAATTGTAAATGTAAATTTGCACAGACCTAACGTTGAATATAAGGTTGCCTATTTTGGCCTTGAAAGTAACCAATATCTGAAAGACAATCTTAAATGCACATGAGCTGCAACTTTTGGTAGTATTTCATGATTTTATATATAGATTAAAATTAGTTTATAGAAATATTCCTACTCAGACAGCATAATTATCCACTGAGTGGGACTGCATGAGGATGTTTCAGTAAGATGAATAATAAATGGGAGCCGCACCCAAATATGGTCACCTTCATAGGACTACATGACATACAGCGTAAATGGTGCATGTACACATTTGAATCTTTACAAATACAACATGGTGCAACCTACTGAAAGGACAGGAAAGGGAATCACTCCACTTTGACAAGAAATTCTGTTTCTAAATAACATAGCCAGATTTTGGAAATGGCGGGAAATTTAAAATGAACAAAAATCAGTTCAATTTATTGCCAATTCTGCCACAAGCAAACGTTGTTTAGGCATAGTTAATGACTTTATCATATACCCATGCCCATATCGCTTCATCCTAGTGGCGTTTACCGTAAAATACCAGCCATGATATTTCACGGTAAAAGTCGAGATATGCACGATAAACGTCATCGGTTTTGCAGTATCCCCGAATTACATTTACAATTTGATGGTAAACAACATAACAAACAAAATGGCTGCCGCTCTCTGCCTGTGAAGTGATGTCGCTTACGTAAAACAGTCGAAGGGATTTGAGGAACACTGATATTTCAGGTTGCTAAATACGGTGAAAACATGTTGAGTCTTGTAATGTTTTCCCATGGTTTTCGTGTTAAAGTTCTCGTATTTTTGTAGACAGGCTCCAGCAATCATTCTGTTCTTTGCATGGCACGGTCTACCTCCGAACAGGTAGCAAACGCTTGGCGTGACATGTTGACATGTTGACATGGTAAGTCTCAGTGTAAACAAACACCAGAGTGAACTGAATGTGCTCTCGTGTTTTGCAACAGTTTCATTAATAGTAGTACGCTTCATAGAACAATCAGATCTATGTTATATCACTATATGTAGCAGGTTTAATCAACTTTTGCACAGTACTCTCAGAGTTAAATCACTTATTACAAAATTTATTTAATATGCAAATAAGCTGTTTATTAATGTGACACTGCTCAATGCTTCATGGGAAAATGAGATATCTATCAGATTAACATTTGTAGCACGTTTCATTACATTTAATGCTGTAATTATAAGTGATATCACTAATTACAAAGTTCATTTAATATGTTAATGAACCCTTAATTAACTTTACACTGCTCAATGTTTTACGGCACAATTAGATATTTATCAGATCAATATCTGTAGCAGGTTTCACCAAATTTGGTGCCGTAATTTCAGAGTTATATACCTAATTACAAAGTTCATTAAATATGAAAATGAACCCTTAATTAACTTCACACTACTAGATGCTTTACACCGTAGTTAGATATCTATCGGACCAGTATCTGCAGCAGATTTCATCAAATTGGGCGAGTTATTTCGGATTTATATGACTAATTACAAAGCTTAATAAAATATGCAAATGAGCTATTTATTAACTTGACACTGCCCAATGCTTCTCAGTACAATTAGATAGATATCAGATCAATATTTGTTGCATGTATCATCAAATTTGGTGCAGGAATTTCAGAGTTATGTCACTAAATACAAACGTTCATTAAATATGCAAATGAGCAGATAATTGACATGACACTCACAGTACCATTATAATGTTCTGGGATTGTCATCTGTGAAAAGTTTCATGAAATTTTGCGCAGTATTTCTTGATATATGTCGACACTGTCATTACTGTCTCCATAGGGAAACCATTATATGAAAAAAAATGATATTGCATAACTTCATTAAAGTTCCATTAGCTGTATCTTCTGGCGATTTTTCCGTTAGTTTCGATTGAAATGATCACTGGCTCATGTTGAAAAGCCTTTCAAATCACAGCGAATCGCATATTATTCGGAGACATTACGTGCCCTACAACTAAATTACATGTGATTTTACAACAAAATTTCAATTTTTGTCCGGACAGAAATACAAACTCTGTTGACACGCGGATTGCAACGTAGGCATTCTTCTGCACCTGTGCGAGCCATTTTCAGCAATTTCAAAATAAATATTCATTACTTATGCCCGGTACTTACGTCGTAGTCCATTGTCCGAGCACGTTGCGTAGCCAGATGTCTGGCAATCCACGACGCAATGTTGTTTTGATCCCGCAATAAGCGTGAACTTGTACATGCCAGACGTCAACAAACGAGCTCGGAAGGGCAACACGTTTGAACAAAATTTAGCAGTTTTATGTGGCTATAACATCACTAATCATGTTTGTTTCTTCGTAAAACAACATTTTGCAACAAATATGAGCCTCCAACATGGAATTTTCCGAGGTAAAAAATGGTCAAAAGTTACAAATAATGGCCCTTTAATATGCAAGCCAAACTAACCAAAATCTGATCAGTTCTCGCAAGTAGCATATTGTACCTGTCTACCATATGACATAGACACACACACATCAGTTTAAAGTATGCTATATGATAATATTCTTCAACATAGCTTTATTCCCATCTGTACGGTTTCTCGCTAATTGCAAATCATGGTTAATTGTTTAATTCTTGCGCTTCTTTTGATTTCCTTCTTAGTCAGAAAGTGGATAACCGCGCATTGTTATTGATGTAAATATAGTTTACCTATCTTTGTCCTGCGGTGTACGAATTTGTGAATTTTTTTTTAATCAGTCCACCATCCAACGGGCGTTAGCCCAATTACAGGATGAGGCGGTTTTCTACTGACTTGGCAGGATAACGGACAAGGGAGCTCGGCAGGAAGAGGGTTACTCTGGACCTACTGGGTCTTGAACCGTGTCTCGAACTCACCATCCTCCGATAGTGAGTCCGTTACCCTAACCACTGGTCCACGGTGCCTCCTCTTTTCTACCCTAGGCTACCAGAATTGGTCGAGTTACTTGAGAAGCTGCAGATCGAAGAACACAACCCACCCACCTGCAGAATTAGCTGCAATGGAGAAGGCCGAGAAATGGATTTAGTTGTTACGACAGGGAATCAAGATGGTCTTTGTAGGGTATGTATATGAGCGTGTGTGTTATTAAAGTATCCATGTAATATATGTGCTAATGTGTCTCCATATATTTGAATTTAAAGCAGATTGTAGAGGAGGTTTTTAAAAGTTTATGCTGAAAGAACAGTGCAATGAATTCACTCTGAATTAGCCGATGGCTTCGTTTAGAAATAACATTTTTCATGAAAGTAAAAAAAAACATAAGGATATCCAAGGCCATGCGATCTCTAAAACTAAGTCAAGAACAATTTTCATCACATTTTTCGTCCATGCATTGCTATCTACAACACATATAGTCGACAGGAAAAGACAATGTCACTAATTATAATAGGTAGCCCGTACTTTATCTTTATTATCCTCTATCCTACCTACGATCCCACCATACAAGTACGCCTCATACACATGTTCAAATAAATAATTCTCTAAATTGATAACTGGTTACACAAGATTAAGTAATGTTTTGGTTTGAGCAAAGGCTGAACCTCTTTCTCGGAGATTGAACTTGATGTCATACAAAAGGACGCCGCTACTCATCATGAGACAATACGTCGATAGAATGTGGCTCATCTTTGGAGGAAGCAATTGATTTCGATATTGCTGCTTTTAAGGGTGTGATTGAAAGTTAATTGTCTTAAAAGTAATGCCTTATCAATTAAGACATTCTTTGCTGTGCCTGTATGTTATTGGATGCATGCTATTTATATCAATCTAATTCATGTTCCTTTACCAAAGTTCCCGATGTTGAACAACTGTCCGTGATGCCAACCACACACTGGAATGCTCGTCCAAAGTCCTCCACATAAGAAGTAGTGAGAGAACAAGCACATTTGCATATAATATACACAAGGATTGAAGTATTTGACTATCCTCATTTCTGCACAGCAAATGTCAACATGTCCCTATACTGGCACTGAATTGTATATGAAGTAAATAAGATTTCTGGTCCATTGAATTGAAACCTTTTCCCTATAGTATACCTATACGTTGCATAAACATACTCAATTTTGCAAACGAAAATTCTCCTGTTTTCCGGCAATGTCGTTATCATGTGTGCATGGTTCCATTTAATACTGAGATTATCATTCGTGACGATAAAAATCATTGAAACAGTGTAGGCAAGATATACGCTAACCATATAGCTAAGTTTCCACATTTCTCCTTTTTCCAGACACTCGAAATGTTTATATCTCCGGGTGACAACATTCTCATGGTAACTCCTACATATCCCGGGATTCTTGCCGTAGTAAGCAGTTTAGCTAAATTTACGACTACCTCATCACATTCAACGTTCGTAAACGAAAGCGCAGGCAAAGTTGAAATAAACATAGATAGGGTCTCTCTTATTTTCACTCCTTTTCTATGTCAAATCAATATAGACACAAATTTTGTTTTCTTTTAGGAGTGATGAAATAACATATTGTTGTTTAACTGTATACCAATGCAGTGTCGTAGTGTAAGAGGTGCATACTGTGGTTAACCTGTCAACGAAACTGTATGGATAGTATGTCAATAACAAGAATAACAACAACAATAAAAATCCAATGAAAACTGTACTCATTGCGTTGCGAATGCAAGACTAATACAAAGTCTGGTAACCTACCTCGAGGGAGCAAAGGAGAACATGTGTTTGTTTAGATAAAGTTACAGGTATACTGTCACCTGTTCTAATTTTGCCACAGTTACCATGGAGAGAGAAAGCCTAACCAATCACAGATTTTAAGTGGGTGGCCGCTTTTTAAAACAGCGCCCTCACATGGGCATTTTGAATACCAAGGAACGCCCGTTTGACCGTATAATGGCATATTACGATTACAGATGACTGTATACCTTTAAATATTTTCGAACGTTACAGCTATTTTCCCCATCGAAGGAGCTAGCTTACATAAGTATTTTCAAGAATATACTGTTCGTCAAGATAAGGATTATTATTTATGTCTGTGGACATGTACCTATCTTTGTAGGTCAGTGTTTACATTTGTGTCTGAAACGCCGGGCTCAATTTGATAAAGACAGGTGTGTGAAAGGCAAGTATCAAGTTCAAAACCTTTTTAATACCTCTACAAATCCGATCATGTTGGGGACCATACCAAACTACGCAGATATAAAGCGTTGAAGTAAATGAGAAAAGTATTTTGTTTTTTCGTTTGTTCAGCTCGATCCACACGGATGCAATGTACTTGGTGTCGACTCGGACCAAGAAGGTATGAAGCCAAGTCACTTGAGAGAAATCCTATCAAGATGGAATCCCAGTGATGTCAGCAAGCCCCGGCAAGAAGTGCCGGACATTCCCAGGATTCTCTATCTCAACCCAAACGGTGGAAATCCAACTGGTGCTGGATTGACAATGGAGAGGAAGAAGGAAATCTATGAGATAGCACGGAATTACAATTTATTGATCATTGAAGATGACCCAAACTATTATGTGCAGTTTACCAGAGTAAGTGTATTACCTTTGATTAAATTATCAGGTATTGATATGATGGTTTCCTTTTATTTGCTTGCCAGCAATTTCCTCTCACTGACCTTTACACTTCAGGGTCAGTGTCATGTAGCTCATCATGAATGTTTGTCATTTTTCTCAGCCCCGAGTTCCCAGTTTCCTCTCCTTGGACGAGGATGGCAGAGTTATCAGACTAGATTCATTTTCAAAAGTACTATCGGCAGCTGGGTAAGTGTAGTTTTAGCATTATCAAAGAAGAGCAAACTCATTGTGGTGAGGTACTTTGTCTATACTTATCGGCAACACTGGGAACGTAGTTGCGTATTACAATAGTATAAACAAACGGGTATTGAGTATAGACCAGAGCAATGATCGATTACAATGACGACCATACTAGTCGAAGTATGATATTTGCTTCTCAAATGGTGAGTGACTGTCTCACAACAATTATTTGATGGCTTTGCCTAATTACACAACATTTGTCAGTCTTGGTCAATCTTTAGGGTGAAGCATTCTAGCATACTTACGCTTATCCTTTCGTGACACCTTTTTGCCACCACTAAGCAGTGGTTCAAGACGACCCTGCTATTATCGTAGTTTTCAGTTTGTTCCTTGGACCGGCTGAACTATTATCTACCTTGGATAAAAATGACTATTGGGCTTATTTTGATGACTTACTGCTTGAATAACGGCATGATACCTTTCTCTACTATCTCTGTTTGTATGCGTTTATAAAATCACATCAGTGTTAATATACCCTGTATCTTCATACATTTTACAACGACAATGCTTTTCTTTCCCCAGATTACGTCTTGGTTTTGTCACTGGGCCAAAGCTGCTTCTCCAACGATTAGTTTTGCATACTGTAGCAGGCGTTCTTCATTCTAGCTCATTGCCACAGGTATGGCGCAGTTTACGTCTCTTGGAAATTCATCCTGACTGCCAAGACCCGTTTGTTTCTGCTTTGCGTTAAAAAGGCAATGAACATCTCCCACAACTTGACGTTTAATTTACATGCAAGCGAATGATGATTCCGACAAACTGGCCTATTAAAATCCTGCACATCATATTCGCGTGGTCATGCGACTACCATTCGCCTGACGAATCGCGTTTGCACAGATCAATTCTCAATTTGCCATCTTAAAGACGAAGATTCAATCTTCTTGAAACTTGTCGATCAAATAGAATTCCAAGAGTTAACGTTTTAATGTGAAATTGTCTTAATTTATGAACAGTTTTTTTTTCTAATGAGAAAAGATGCATCATATAGGCGCAGCAATGCTCTTGCATTTTTGTTTTGGAAAAAAAATAAGATTGGAACTAATTTGGGATGATTGGATGGTGAAGTAACGTCGGTGTAATCTGCAAATGTAATCTCATCTTCTTGAAATTTCTTTTTTTAGGTTATGCACTTGTTTTAATGAGTAATTTGCAATATTGCAACATTCAGCCATATGGCACCTTCCACTTTTGAGAAATTTGAAAAATATGAAGATGCGATTATCCAAAATTAGTTCCAATCCTGTTAAAGCAACAAAAAGAGAGAAAATTTTACATAAGTTACTTTTCAGTCATCAACAATGTTACTCAATTATGAGCGTCACTGTCTTTGATATCGTACATACGCAGATCCTCGCTTTCCAGCTCTTAAACCAGTGGGGCTTTGAAGGTTTCAGAAACTATGCAGACGAAGTGTCTCAGTTTTATCTGAAAAAACGAAATATGCTTCTGGCAGCTGCTGGAAAATGGCTGACAGGTAGGCTGCAATTTGCAACCCTCTTACCCCTGCTTGCTTTTCGATGGGTAATAACCACGCCGTAAGGAACACTCAGAATTAACCACTGTGTGGTGAGCTAAATGGTGATGTACTACGAGCACATGAACGTTATTAGATTTTATAATAATAATAATAATAATAATAATAATAATAATAATAATAATAATAATAATTATACTTTATTCAAAGAGGGTAATCTGAGTCACAAGTCAAATTGTAATTTACATCAGAACCCTCTGAGAGCTCGAAAAAAGTACATGCGTATAAATGGCATATATAATGTACATGCACATACAGCAAGTGTTCAATTTGTCAATTTGTCAAGAGATTGTTACTTAGGGATGTTAATTTGGAAAAAACAAGGTCACGGCTAGGCCACCTTACGGAAATTCAGACTTAAAGGTTCTAAATCTCTGGAAAATCACTTATCAAGTTGTTCCTATTGTCACGCCGCAATAGACGAAATCACAAGATTTCATTCAAGAGTTTAAAGAGTGTCTTATAGAGTGTCTTATTGTCAGAGTCAGACTAACATGACGTATTAAGTGATTTTTTTTGTAAATCTCTGGAAATTGATATATTATACTGTGCCCATTTATTGAGAAAAATCAGAGGTGTTCATATTAAGCGTTATAGAGTTTAAACACGGTCTTGTGATTTGACTTCCACTCACACAATATCTATTTTGTTATAACTTTTGTAACCATTCCCAGGGTTAGCTGAATGGACAGTTCCCAACGGGGGACTATTTCTCTGGATTAAAATACTTGGCATTGATGACACCCACAAGATGATAACCGATAAAGCAATCGAGAAACAAGTACTTTTAGTTCCTGGAAATGCGTTCTTCCAGGACAGTGGAAAGAAATCGTCTTACGTCAGGGCATCATTCTCTGACCAAACATGGGAAGAAATGGATGAGGTAGGGAAACCGTAGTGGCAGGTGTTAAGCGTAGAGATTATGTATTTTTGCATATATCCGACATAGGATTGATTTAAGTCAGGATTCCAATCCCCCTATCAATGGAAAATTGCAATTACCTGTTGTCTTCTGACAACAGGTAACTAATTGGTCAAGAGTTACATGTAAATATCTGGTTCCTAAAGTTACCAGTTTATTTTCGTATTATTGTCAGAAGGACTTGAGGAAATTTGTTTGGGCGGTAGGGTCAGATCCGTAAGCCCTATTTTTGCATTGGTTCTCGTTGACATAAAGTGTTTACATGGTACTAGACTTTTGTTTTACCTAGAAATTCTTATAAGGTTGGCCTATTTGAGTTTAGATAACGCTGATAAACAACCCGTCCCTTTATATTAGTTTTAAATCAGGGAAACAGTTGACTTGCAATATTTATAGAGGCCATTTTTTCGATTAAATTATGTAGATCGAATAATGGGCGAAAACTACAAACCCGATGGAAAGGTCAAGATTTGAGGCTTGAAAAAGTTTTATGGGCGTCTGGCAGATATCAGAGATCTTATCATCGTGTACTATGTCTGTTCGTTTTTACTGTACACAGCTTCGCGAATGTATTTATGTTCACTACTATGTAAATAATTTTTGATGTGGCCAACAAAAAAAATGACACCACAAATTGAGATTGACGCAAATAATACAGAAGCAATGAACTTTCCGAAACATTCAGTCGGCCTGTACCCTTATGTCAAACATTGCAAAAGAGTATACTTGCAAAGGTGGCTACACAGCTAGGAAAATGGAGGTCTGGGCGAATGCACTTTTATGCACTTTAATCCTACACCACTGAAATCTCATTAATATCTTGTGTCTTTGGTTTCAGGGAATGCGTAGACTTGCCGAACTCATCAAAGAGGAATTGAAAGGAAAGAAAGAAGATTGATGTTGAATTCAGGAAGAAAATTGTCAATAAAAAAGAAAAGCGATAATTTTTGTTGTTATATTTTGAGATGAAGTATATTCAGTTGGTCAAAGTTACCCTAACAAGCCCTTTACCAAGTGATTAGTGGCCTGATACTCTGCGAAGGCAGCACTCTGCAATAATACTGGTGGGGCATGAGGAATTCACATGGATTTGAAAATTCTGGGGATAGAGGAGGGAGACTAGTTTGTTTTGCTCTTGGTATAAGGGGTCCAAAATATATTTGTCCCTGTTTTTTATGTTTTTAGATTCCATAATTTGGTAGGTAATTCAATGAAAAATAAACAACATTTTTATGCTATTCGACAGTTCTCATATCATTAATAATTACAGAAAATCTAGAACCATTTTATAGCATGCCATGACTTTTATCTTGAGAAAATATAAAATAACATGAATACCATTCAGTTTTTAAAAGTAAGTAGACCTTGTAACGGGACAAAAGCTGCAACGATTTATAATGTTTTTTCAATATTTCTATGCAATGTATCAAATACAGTTCTTGCTGCCTCTGTACAGTATGTTAAAAACCCAATATTCAGTTTGTCAACAAAGTCTGTACATGTATTCAAACACTCTCGTTGATAATTGAATTGATTCCAGACTGAAAATCATTTGTTATCAATAAACAATGGCCATAAGGGAAATTAGGTCTATCGATTTTCACAAAACAGTGTTGACAGTGGTGCTAGAAAGAGTGTCTCCTTGCATTGTACATTTTACTGCCATATATTGCTTTCTGTATTTGACATTTTGCAAAGCACGTTGGCCGCTGACAGTAACCAAGATGTGAGTACGTATATTAAAGGTGATATCTTTTCTTAACGTTGTATCAAGTAACAACATTTCTCTAACAACTATTTTTTTAATCATGTTCAAACACAGCCTGAGTTTGAATTCAGCAGTCTTGTCGTATTTTTACATTTTAATTTATGGCTAGACTGAAATGCAACTGACAACAATTTAAATGTACAGAACGCTTGAATGAAATACAGGTTGCTAGGCTGCATACTGAATATCATATATAATGTAAGACAAGAGATTGAAGTTGGTACAAAAAGTAAAAAAATACTGAGAAAGAAGCAAAATTTTATGTTTGTCATATTAGTGGTTGCTTTGGGAGCATGATCGGAAACATTTTAACCGGGCATTTTGAATTCCGGTATATTAGAATATTATAAAAAAATCAAAGAAAAGAGAATTACACCTTTAACCTTTCTACGCTACCGTTATCTGTAGTACATATTAGCATATGCATTTGCTATTATTAAATATTATTACAATGTAACCCATCATTCGATTATCGTTATTTAATTAGATTTGGTCACGTGGCATATCGAAAGAAGTAATGCGACATCGATGAGGAGACTCGTGCCCGCCCGGTGCGGCGGTATTTGAGAATAGTGCGCCATCTTCATGCGCATACAACAGACCAAATCCTCACCCTAAATAAAGAGTGATTCAAGAACACAGGTGTAAATTTCGTGCATATTGATCACCATAAAAACTGCATAGTAATTATTATTATTATTATTATTATTATTAGTAGTAGTAGTAGTAGTAGTACTATTATTATTAGTAGCAGTAGTAGTATACTTTATTTTCAGAGGGTAGTCTGAGTTACAAAGTAAAATGTAATTTACACCAGAGCCCTCAAAATACAGGAAAAACTGCCCGCTTAATTCTAATCGTATTCTGTTCTTCGTATCCAATCATGACATAGAAGTATTCTTTCTATTGTTTTAACAAAATGAATTTCCTTTCGCATGAAAATAGAAATCATAATTGAACTGAACAATGCAAAAGAGTCGAATTCCTACAAGCACTTGAATGCCAACAATTTCTCTGGCATGTACCTTCAAAACGAGCATGTTTATTAATCAGATATTCACAATAACCAGTAATACTCGGATGACAAGTTACGAACATTCGTAATCGATGCTATTCACGTGGTCTATCTTTTGTGTAGAGTTCCCGAAGATAAAAAGATACTGTATTGCAAATTTTGCGAAATCGTAGACGTGTTTCGGTTCAATTGCAAGTGAATAATTCGTGAGTTTACTCAAAGGCGTGAAATTTACATTCAACTCCGTTTTGATATCTAGATTTTCTGAAGTGAAAATTTTCAGCTTTGCCATCTATTCGTTTATACATTATTCTTATGTTTTTTCAAACATATTACCTACACAGCCTGACAGGAAATCCACCCATAAACAGACAAATTATACCTTTCTTTTGATCTATGAAAGTTGCAACGTAATCGAAATACAATTATTCACATCCACCTGTCCAACTACGATGGCAAGTCAATAAATTTATATTTTGCCAAGTCGCATAGACAATGTAGGTATAATACTAAGCTTGAAACGGTGAACTTTCGGCAAGCTATATTGAAAATAGAAAAATATGGATTGGGTAGATCATTTCCTGGGGGACTATGGAACATTCACAACGCCAGTAGGCGTTTGGATCGTTTTGATGAATACTTCTTTACCTGTTATTAATATTAAGCACAATAGAACAACATTTGTTATTGACTATTTCCAACTTCCCATTTTGCGAAATGAAAATTCCCTGCCTCAAAGTTCAATGCGTTTTCAGATGAATATAGATCTACGACGCATATCGTGTTGAATGTCAAGAAACACTGGAGAGGAATAAGGAAGTGAGAGCATTTTGTGTTTCTCTCTTGAGCTTCGAAGTACCGCTCACATGAAATATTTATGGTACTGGAATTGCTATGCCATGTCGCAATTCGATTGGACCTTGCAATGAGGATGTCGTAATTTTTATCACTTGTGAGGTTATTGTTACACTTTTGTATAAAAAATGCCAGCCCTGGCCCAACGTTCGAGGGTTCCGTGGCCCCATCCTATGTGATGACGATGAAGATGTCAAAGGCTGTGCAATGCAGGATGTAAATGCTCGTCAGTTCAAAGTGGATGAAGAGCTCGTGACTGTAAACGCAACAGAGGACAAAAAGATTGACAGAAATTGGAAGCAAATTGTCACAATTTCGTCCAAACTATCCACAACTAGGAAGTGCAGCTACAATATAGTCGTGACGAACATGGCGTCTGACAATTTACATTCTTTGCCCTTTTCATCATGGACTTTGGTTGTCCACTGCTGGTTGGTTTCGATCGTCTCGGCAGTAATATTTTTTTATGGATAAACTCTTCTTTAGTGCGCTTTCTTGAAATGACATTGGGCGACGCGCGAAGCTTGGGCGTTCTTTCTCATTCTAGTCACACCAGTCAGCAGAACTCGTCGTGTGCAATTGTCGGTTAATTACGGCAGTATAGACGAAAGTGAGGTGTGTAAATTTGTGATTTTGTTTGGCTGGGCTGTAACACTCACCTCTCATTTTTGGATATTTTTCCGCCGACGGTCACATTCGCATGCTGCGTCACGTGGTCGACGAATTGGTTTAACGTCACAGTGACTGTTTTGATATCTTTAGAAAAAATAAATCTTTCTCGAAGGAGATAGACATTTTGCAAAATCTTGAATAGCTTGTGAGTTATTTGAACTATTTTGCAGCAAAGTTCGCAATCTTGGTACCACCTGTGTTGTTCAAGGAAAATATATTGATTTGTTTCAACTGATATGGCAGAAGAAATCTACATGTTAGGCACGTGGTATAGTGTAGTTACCTCCCTATTAGCTGATAACTTTATTTTACAAAACATATAACATGTTCAAGACGCTCATACATGGGATTTTTGTGCGATGTGTACTCGAATATATCACTTGACAGCAAAGTTTTCAACAATATTAATTCACTTGACATTATATACGCTCTGCTTCAGATTAAAGCTAAAAAGAAAAAAAAAGAACAAATGTATTTTTGCGCAATGATGTCGATGTGCATGTAGAAAATCAGAGAGCATTGTGGGCAATTTTACATCTGAAACACTCAGGAAAGCCACCTGCAAAATGACTGCAGAGGGATGAAAAAAAATGTTTTCGTTGATCTAGAACAAAAGTAATTCTGCTGATAAGTGTTTCCCTGAGTTTTTCCGAATGAGGCAAAAGCTGCCGAAGCCTCCTTGCTTGACAATATCCGTCTGCCGTGAGATTGAAAGAGTTCGCCCAAACAACGTGCAACAATACTCTTATCAAATCAAGAATAATGACCCGGATCACTGTGCAAATTCTATGGAAACGAACTACTTATGACATTTGCCTATATTCGATATTCAGATGAACACCATTCCTGTCGGGTAAAATGATATTATTGATTTTCGCGAAATTAAGATATTGCCGGGCCCCCCAACCCCACCCCAACAGAGGTAATGTGCTAAAGACTCATTCAACCATGACGTAATGAAATGATCTAGAGTATAAATCGTTTTAGAGAATTTGCAATGATGGAAAGGAAACTTTAATACTCATGCAAATTGCCACGACAACTAGTGTGTATCGGACCGGGGTTCTGTACCAAATATTGTATATGTCTGACCAGTGATCGCTGAAATCAAAATAATGAGAAGAGTGGGCGTCACGCAAAGAATTAACCTGTAGATGACATGATCATATTTACCCTACCAACCGAAACTATCTTCTCTCAGGCTTTTCATTCGCAATTGTAATTGTTGAAATTGGGAGAATTAATAGTTTGCGTGTAAAACCTTGCACGGGGCCTCTACCTAAATTCGCCTGGGCTGTCTCTCTTTGCAATCAGTTGACACCAAATGTGTTCTAGGTTCTCCTCGTCCATTGCAAGGAATGCGATATGCAGATACCCATCGAAAAGCAGTTGCAGTATACTCAGAGGTGCTTGCAGCATTGCTTGGATAGTCGATCGAAGGCCCGGGATCGAAGTGTGAGGCAGAAGGCCGAACCTCGGCAGTCGTAAGAACTACCATAAGATTTTCTTACGACTACCGAAGTTCGGCCTTCGGCCTTAAACTTCGATCCCGGACGTTTGATCGACTATCCAAGCAATGCTGCAAAGCAGCACTGACCGCATCACCCAAGTTGCAACCTAGAGAAGAGACAGCATTTTTCATCTAAACACGTAAATTACAAAGATTTGCAAAAACAGAATGTGCTTGTTTGTGATCGATTAGTGACGGTAGAAAATCAAACATCGGTACGTAAAGTTTGGTCCGGCAATCACAGGCTTTATGTGGACTGGGTAGTTTTAGTGTCGAGTTATGATATGTTCATACGTTCTGATACGTGCGGGTATTCTACGTATCAGAACGTCGGAATGTAGCATAAGTATACTCTTAAAAACTACCCATCCGCATAACGACAGTGGAGAGAGAGATGACTTCATTACGTACAAACAGCATTCTGGAGGACGCAAGTAGTAAAGGTATACTGTCACGCAAGATCCCTTCATTGTATGGGTCGGAAACAACGCGAATGGTAAGGTGAAGTCAAGTAAATTTGAAAATCTTCCTATAGACAAGAATATACTATCGGTTTAAGTATTTAGTAATGTCGATAACGAATAGCATTGTCCTTACATACCAAAGGAACTACGTGATCCAATCAGTTTGCGCATAGATCCAAGTTCTCTACAGTCTATGATTTGCGCGACCCGTTTTCACTAGACCCTGCCAGAATAAAGTTAATTTTGTTTTGAAATATTAATGTTGACTGCGGCACAAAAAAGGAGCCCGAAAACGGGTGATTGGCGTAAGTTTACACTTTTTTCTCATTCTACGTAAGACTGCTTATTGTGATAAAAATTCCACCCTCAACCTTGGACAGTTTTGTGAAAAGTGACCCTCCCCAAATTCCCCCGGCTCACCCCTCGTAATTACTGAAGGCTTACAACGCTGTGTGCCGTATTCAAAGCAAGTAGCTTCCAGTTCCACTGCATGCAATTTGCCACATCTGCATCTGTGATGCCAGCTGTACAAGGGCGATCACGATGCGTTGTATCCTCCAGAAGTCACGCAGTATTGTTAATGGCATCCCTATATGCCCTAACTGCCTCTTAAAGTCTGTCACTGTCCAAAGAGTTGCTTAGTCGACACAAGGATGGTCAATTGCCAGAGGCGATTTGAAAGAAGGGGAAACCACGATTGTATTTCTTACGGACATTGGAATCCTTTACAGTTAACAAGACAATTTTATCCCTCTTTTATAAGTCTTTTATCGAAAGTATTATACCTTTCTCATTTACCTGCTGGGTCTGACTCAAGAACTATTTTATCCCTGCAGCTGTGCGGTTTCTAAATGATCCGTCTTAATGGTCGTTGTGTGTTGTTACTGTATTTTAGTTTTAGTCTAGTAACTCTTGTTTTGTTGTGATATTACGAGTGTTGTCCGCCGAACTGAATTGGCCGTAAAGGGTGAATAAAGTTGAATTGAATTGACCCTTTTCATGAGTCTAGCGCCCTCCTGTGGCCACTGTGAATTTGAAGTCAAAGCGAGGCCACATGGGAAAACCCTGGGCAGGGGCTAGTCTGGTTCCCTGACCCATTTCCCCGGTAGAGGGCGTGGGGAAATATAGGGTCAGGTACCGGGTAGCCATCTTGAACAGAATTTTGTTCAAGATGGCGGAGGTTAGTCACCTGACAGAACATGCTACAACAAATATGGCTGCTACCATGAAAACACCGGTCAAAATTCGACTGGATCAGAATTATATTCGAACACTGGTATCCGAACCAAAAACATTGGCACACGAGACGGGAAACATAAACTGAAAGGATTAATCCAAAAGTATGGGGAAATAGAGGTGATTGAAGGCTTGCTGCGATATCACAGCTAATTGAAAGCAAACTTTGTTGGAACTGTGAACGACGATTGAGTTCGATGGATAGAATGGTGTCCGAATTTCGTGAAAAATGCCAGGCATCATGTCGACGTTCTAAAAGTATTAAGAGGTGTGCTAAATCACAGTGGCTAAATCATGGAGGTAGAAAGTCTTTCATTCTACCTCCACGGCTTTGTGGTACAAACAAGAAGTTGGCGTCAAGTGAGCGAAACCCAAGAAAGATGAGAAAAAGTTACAAGTGTTACTTTCATCCAATCACAGCTTGTTTTATTTTAACCCAATAGCGTCCATGTTTACATTAGCCGGTACCTGACCCTATATTTCCCCACGCCCTCTACCGGGGAAATGGGTCAGGGAACCAGACTAGGCAGGGGCTGGAGGCCACTGGGCAGGGGCTGGAGGGTTTTCCCCAGTGGCCTCGCTTTTACTTCAAATTCACAGTGGCCCCAGGAGGGCGCTAGACTTATGTAAAAAGGGTCTATTGAATTGAATATTTCGAGACTTACCGCTCCATCGTTTTTGCAGATGAAATGTTGTGCAAGGATTTCTGAGTAGGGTTCAAAAAATGAAGCAGGTCAAATAACGAGTCTTGACAATAAAGTAGGTCAAATAATGTTAAGATTGTGTCGTAATCAAGACCAAAATATCACATAATAATAGCCAAATAATAATCACCAAATAATTGCATAATAATGATGACATAAATTCCAAATCAAAACATCAATCCTGAATAATGACAGAACAACCGAATTACTAAATAAGTTCATAATAATGTCATAATGATCTCGAGATAATATTGTAATCATGACCAAATAATCGCATAACAATGACCAAATAATGACACAGTATTGACCAAATCACCAAATCATAGCATAACAATGATGAAATAAGTTCCAAATCAATCATCAATGCTGAATAATGGCAAACCAACCGAAACTTACTATCAAATAAGTTCATGATTATGTCATAATAATGGGAAGATAATGTTGTAATCACGAGAAAATAATGGCATAATAACGGGCAAATAATGGCACAATATTGACCAAATTACAAAATAATAACACAATATTGATGAGATGAGTTCAAAATCAAAACATCAATTGAATGCTGAATAATGACAAACAACCGAATTACCAAGTAAGTTAATAATTATGTCATGATCATGTCATGATAATATCCAAATGTGATCAAATAATGGCATAATAATGGCCCAATACTGATATAATTATGACCAAATCACCAAATAATGCAATAATAATGATGAAATAAGTTTAAATAAAGATTTCAAGATAATGTTGGCGGTGTTCTCACCCTATACTTTCGCACTACATATTGCAGGTGATGACCGTTTTAAATATCTTTCAACATTGCCATGCTTGTGAGTTTTTTGTACTACTTGACTATGTTCAAATTGTGCTGTGATATACCTGGAGGGCAAATGAAATATTGCTGTTATACAACGTGAGGATCACTCTCAGTGATCCCCCATACACGACATTTTGATTTTCGGTCGTCACTTTTTGCCAGCGTTTGTGAGATAGTCAATGTGCCTATAAGCTTTTCGAGTGAGCCATCAGGCGCATGTTGCTAGTATCCCTCTAAAACGCTCTAATAATGCGCTAATCGAAGCAATCAGGATAGGAATCTGTAAGTAGTTAAATATCACTAACCATGCTTTCTAATCTCACCGAACATGTAAACACAAGGACGCACATATTTCTGAAATGTTACTATACCAAGATACTAGTATTTAAACCCTAGTTAACTGGATGAACTAAACTGTCATTCTTACAGACCAGGAATCCTATACGCGCCGATTTGGGCGCTTTAGCTATCGTTAGAGTTATTTCCATCGTTACCGTCAGTTATCGTCTCTGTCTATATTTGTATTGTATGAAAGGACGATGAATAGATAGTGTGTACGCAGGCAGTTATTTAACTATTTGTTACAAATTATATGTAAACATTAATGTGGAGATCTTATAGATCATCTCTATTCAACGAGATAATGTGAAATTTATTGGGTAATTGATAAATTTTCATATTTGAGAAATTTAGCTGTTGTAATTAGGTTCTTTTCAGAAGAGAACAGCTCCCTTGGTGAAGCCAAAATGAAATGAGTTTCAATGGATCTATTTTCTATTTTCACAAAACGCTTTCCCATCCTTTGAGTTTTGCTCTTAAGTACTGTTTAGTCATCCAAAAGGCAAGGGCTATCTAAAATAGAAGTAATCTGAAGCATTGTTTAAGAGGGTATATATGTTTCAGGTTACAGTAAATTCGCACCCATATCATTATCCACATTTTGTTTGAATCAAGTGTTGACTGTGATTATTATGCAGAAAGTACAGTGCATTTCAGATTTTTACGTTTGTACATTTGGTCTAAGCCCTGAAACATTTAGGCAAATAATCTTGAAAGTTAGTATCAAGACAATGCATCTTATCAATCGATAGTTGCGTAAACATACATAGAATGTTCCCTGGCCACAGACTGTGTACATTGTAGTTCAGAAATAAATATGTTTACAGTTCACGTTACGGAATTCAAAGAAACAATTCTACATTTGCAATCTGATAGCAATTTTATTGACTTACTTATTTCGAATAAAAATTGAAAACAGACAGAAATTATCTTGCCCGTGATGTTTGATGTGAGTTGTTAAACAGAGACCCCATTGAGATAAGAACTGCAGAGGGCGTTATCGTGCACAAAAAACCCTTACAGATTGCAATGGCAGCTTTGATCTGCATGACAGGTTGAGGTTTCCCTGTGTTTCCATGTGTATATCTTTAGGATATTTTCTTTGGTTTATGCACCACGTCACTGTTACTTTAGGCTTATTCACGCCCTATTACAATTGTAAACGATTTTCTCACAAATGCGCATGCCTCGCAGCTAAGGGTCAATTTGTCAACTTTTGGATCTTTTAGAATTTGGTTTGATTTGAACATGTCAGAAAATGTAAAATGTACATGTCGTTATTTTTCAAAGCAAAAATCTCAGTTGTCGTCAGCAGAACTAACGTTGCAACGT
Organism: Ptychodera flava; assembly: GCA_001465055.1. Taxonomy (NCBI): domain Eukaryota; kingdom Metazoa; phylum Hemichordata; class Enteropneusta; family Ptychoderidae; genus Ptychodera; species Ptychodera flava. The sequence continues at coordinate 15,829 of LD353854.1, read as the reverse complement.
TACGGTTACGTAATTACTTTATATTGTGAATTCCGGTTATTTTTGCCAATTTGAGCGGCTGAGGGCGTGCTCTGACGTTCATTCTCATTGCCCGAGAAAGAAGGCACCTGAACAAACTGATTGTTGTTGTTGATGCTGCTGCCACTGATGATGATAATGAAGGTGATGACGGTAGCTATGATGATGATGATGATGATAAAGGTAATGACTACGATCATGTTGGCGATGATGATGATAACGATGATGATGATGATGATGATGATGATGATGATGATGATGACAAAGGTAATGACTACGATCATGTTGGCGATGATGATGATAACGATGATGATGATAATGATGATCAAAATGATGATGATGATGCTGATGATAAAGGTAATGACCATACGATCATGTTGGCGACAACGGCGATCACGATGATGACAATTATTGTAACGACGAAAGTGACAACGATGACAACGACAATGATGATGATGATGATGATGATGATGATGATGATGACAACAACAATGATGATGATGATGACGACGAGACGAGGAGGAGAAGGACAAGGACGAGGACGACAACGACGAACGATGATGAGGATGATAATAACATTTCTGGACGGGTATATGTCTCCATGTTAACTCATTTATGCTTTGGCAAACACTGATTTCACAATACATGATTTTGCATCCGAACTTTCAACACCCTATTTGAATCAAGTACATTTGTATCAATTGTCGAACGTCTATAAATACACAGATTTAGCTTGTTTTGTATTGGAAAAATATTCATAGTTTCCTGATAGACTACCATGTATAGTGAATCAACGTTTCGGTGAAATTCCAACTCTATTTCTTGAACACACATTCACTTATAACCACCCTGGTCTAATCAAGTACAATAACGTCCATTATCCAACGTCTATATATGCACAAGTATAGCAAGTTTTCATTGGAAAAAAATATTCACATTTTATCATAGACTAACATGATGGTGGATGAACATTTTCGGTGGAATTCAAAAATCAAATTTTTGTACACATTTGAGTTGTAACCATCCTATTCCAATCAAGAACATTTATGTAAACTATCAAACAAATGCATAGATATTGCTAGTTTTGCATTGAAAAATGATAAACGTAGTTTGCTCAAAGACTACCATGTATAGTGAATCAATATTATCAATTAAATAAATCCATGCCTGAAATTTCTTAATCCTTTTTAAAATGCTTGCGCAAAAAAAATCGATCCACCTGTAATTTCTGTCGATCCCTTTGAGGGGGGATTAAAGCAAGTCAGAAGGGAAGATTTGAACGTTAACAAATTGTTCGTTTGTCATTTGAAAACATCCCAGAATCTTTTTTTTAATTCTATCGCGCCCCTCCCCTCCAGACGTGTTTGTGTGTGCAACTTTACTTAAGGTTTGGCGCGCCCTTTATAGTGCGCAACGTATTCTGCGCACTATAGAGGTCAGTCAAGATGGCAGCGTTATGCAACAGTCCGCGTCCGCGACGCGTCGACGGCAGGGAAATTTGTTTCCAGAAAATCAATAATAAGGCGAAGTCAAGATCAAAAAACAAAGTGGAAAAATTGGCCCGACGAGGTACATGATGAACTTTATCCCGTTCATGTCTCTTTTTGTTACGAATTCAATGGCGTACAGGTACTTTGTTTCTTGTCAGTGGCATAGTAGCACAACATCCGTATATTACAGTTTGAGATTTACGTAGGGTACGTATGTTATGTATAAACATGAACAAATTTGATGCCAAATCTAAAATCCCACGAATAATATTTATTCCAAAATAATGTAAGTGAATTTAGGAAGTTCTATATGCCTCGTAGCTAACCTGTTTCGTGTATTCAAGAAACATTATCCAATTCTAATCCATTTGAAAAAATGTAAACATGTACCGCGAATACAACTACGACGTCGCGTGCTAGCTACAGTCAGTGGCCATGGCCCAGCCAAAAAAAAAATTATTGATTCATTGTTTGATCACTTCAGTGGTACCTAATATGATAATAGTGTATTTTGAATAAAAAGAGCTTTTTCTTACACATTATAGACTTGCCTAGTAGTTTAGTTTTCAAAATGAATAAAATTCCATAAATTCACCGATACACTGATGGTATATCAGTCTTTCAATGTTGTCTGGGAGTTTTTGAGTTCAAGATAGGAAAACACCCTCACTTATGCCCTATTGTATTTAATTATGTTTCCATTCAACATATTAAAGCAAAGTGATACCTACATCTCATTATTATTCAGTCAAAATAAGTTTACAGCAATCTCACAGCACTGATACAAAAAAAAACATTGTATGCATAATTGTCACGGTAGAGTAACATTCAAAAGCTGAAGTAAACATGATTTAAAGGCATTATTGATGCAATTATTTGTTATGTCACATATTTATCGTTGTGAGTTGTGAAGAATTTCACAATTTAAGAGTATATCATGGAAATATTGCCATAAATTATGAAACATAATTTCTCATCTTTGCCTCCAGGGGGCGCACTTCAACATCAAAGTCTCCGGGTTTTAGAACTCTTGGCTATATCTAAAGAACTAAGGTGGTGACCCCCACTTTTTTTCTATTGATATACTTTTTGGTCACTTATCCCTCGATTGAGGAAGTTTCATCAAAATCTATCGGCGGGAAATACTAAATTCTGCCATGTTATTTCTTAATTATTCAGTCCATTGTTTTCCTAAGCATAAATATGAAAATCATAAATTTTAATTTTAAATTTTAATTTTAATTGGATATCTCAAAAAATTTCATGGTGACACCCTAATTTTTGTTGACAATATTAATCTATGTGGGGTTCTTGGTCCTTCCAGAAATTTTAATTGAAATCTATTGGTGAGAAATAAAAGGTGCACCAAACCTTAAGCGATTGGGGAGGGGGGTTCATGAAAGTTTTGTCTTCTTAAAAGGGGGTCATCAATTTTGTGGTGCAATGGTTAGGGGTTAACTTATTTTGACTGATGCACAGAAAGAATTTGCCTGCCCACCCCGGCCATAATAACTGAGCGCTCCCTAAGGACCATTTTGTGTGCTCATTTAACGTCTAGTATAAGGCGCAATTAATCTGCAGCCTTTGTCTTTCTTTCTTCACTATTTTTCTCGTTTCTTGCGTTTTCGTATTCAAATCGATTCGACAGATTTCTATACTCATTATGTAAATTGTAATCGTTAACTTTCGGAAAATCCTCAAAAAATATTTTCTTTTGTCTATTATATATACTCAAAGCTTCCTCATAAATCATTTCGTCGTAGTACAACGCCTCTCGCACCCGTTTGTCGGAGCGAAGCCTTTTCCTGTACTCGGCCCTAACGTTGTTAGAAGTCCTCTTCTTGTTGACATTCTTGGTCACGCCCGTGCATTCCTTGGAAAACGGAATGCGGTAGGCTGCCTCTAACATTTGGAGTGTAAGTCCGTATTCGTCGGCCATACCGATGACCATGAACCACATCTCCAAATTCCCAACGACGTAGTCCAAAAGTTTCTGTTTGGCAGTGGCGCTCAAGTGGTAGTCAATATATGCTTTGTGGTTGTACCAACAGAACAACCTCTTTGTCTTGTTGATGTTGTCCTGCTCGCCAATTGTCTTAAGTTCTTGGCTGTTCGACAGAGTCATCTCGCAGATGTCAACGTTGTAGAGCAACTGCGCGAAGAGATGGCTCCCGGTGTGCATTGCAAACTCCTCAAGGGTAATGTTCTCAACGTTCCACAACGAACAAATCGGATCACGTGAATGCCCGGCAATGCAGTACTCGTAAGCCGATACGATCCGATAGTAAGGGTCCCGGAGGGTGGTAAAGTATGAGCAGAGTTCGTCATTGCTTTTTGTGTCACATACACCGAAAGCCGCGTCGCCGTAGAACATCATCTGGTCGTCCGGGGCGAAGTTTTCGGAAATCCGCTTCTCATAAAATGGCACCACAGACCTGTCCCAGATAAGGCGCGGAGCCTCATAAGACATGTTCATGGCGATGTTGTTCATGCAGTTCTTCATGCTCGCCCCTGCACACTTTTGGTGATGGAGATAGGAGATGGCGATTTTTCTTCCGGCCAGTGAGCGCCTGGCTTCGTCAGAGAGACTAGTGAAGTAGTTTGGAATGTAGTTATGGCGTGGAACCACAGGGTATCCAACATTTGGAATGGTCTCCTTCTCATAGTTCGATTTAGACTTCGTTTCCAGGGCGACCGAAATGTTCTTCGTGGAAAGAGATAAAACAGACCTAGAACAGACGTAAGAGAGTGCATTAGATGTAACGACCCGCCAAATGTTTTTGTTCCGCCTCTATCAATGAGACGAGCCTATAAATACATGCACGAAAAGCTGCCTGACCCAAGGTCAACCTGTTTCCCCGTTTTTCCTGCATAAAGGACCGTCCATCATATTGGAGTCGAAAATTGGGATGCACCAAAGTCTGTTGATGTAAACCTTGATGCATCAATGAGCCATGCAATATTGTTTCTCCTACCACAGGCTTTGCTTCCGTCAGAGGTGTGCGTAGGGCGTAGCTTGTCCACACACACAGAATACTATCTGAACTGTTATGATAGCGTTGTACTTAACCAAAACCCTCTTTTCAAAGTAATAATATTTTCTAAAAACAGAGAATGGAGAGTTTAGTATGGTAGTAACAGTTTACTCGAAGGATAAAGGGGTACACATTAGGGGGAAAAACATCAATTTTGGTATTAATGATTAAAATTACTTTAAGTCAAAAACCTAATACTAGATAGTTATGAAATTTAATACCTCATTTGAAACTACGGTTTATTTAGAATAAACGACAATTTTGTTTTGCATGGCGAGGGTTGGAAGACTGACATTCAAAAAGTGATCAAAATCATGATAAGATAGATTGAGATAACTCTTTTCAAAATGTAAGAACTTTACTGTAAAACAACATTATCGCTTAGTATTTCAAAAAAATATGTGAAAATTTCAATTTGAAATGATGACCACAGCAGAAACAAAAAAGCCAGGAAATCGGATGATATGCACACGTTTACACTTGTTTCTAATCCAACTTATGACTGCCTGTTGTAATACTCAAAGGTGAACCCAGACGATGTTTTAATCTTTGGTTAAATTAATGAAAATTGAACGAATCTTTGCAAAAAAAAGGGGTTTTTAACAGAATAATCTGTGTTATGTGCGACGCAACAATGGATGTACCGGTTTTTGGTTATGGATAGATGAGTTGACCGAATGACGTTTACTGTGAGTTTTGTTTGATACTGTATAGATGTGAGAAATGAGTGTGAGACAACTGTCGAACAAGACCAGTGAGAGCTGCACCGAAAGTACAAAGCGCCCTCAATGTTTGGAGAAAGTACTCACAGACACTGGTCACGAATGTTTTGCGAGGGATGCTTATATCAACGAACATGCGCGTTTGTCAAGCTTCTCTCAGGTATGTGATCGAGATGACATGCGTGACGTGTAGACGTGCCTTCTATCACCTACATATCAGACTAGGTTCGACCTACAAACGAGTGTCGCTATCTGTTAGGATGGAGCAGTATTTTGTGAGGGAAGCTAAGCGTGGTAAAGTGCAATTATGACGACGATAACTTTATTGATATTAAAATTGGGTCATTTAGAAAATTTAATTGAAGAAATTAAGTGTGATAGCTCTCGAGGCAGTAGAGAGGAAATAAATATATTAGTAGGGCACCGATAGGGAAGAATTTATTATTATAGAATGACAATGCATCTTTCACTACAGTGACAGCAAACGCCGAAAGAGAGAAGAAGACAGAAACATAACCAAACCCTGAACATTTATCTGAAATTTCATTGCAATGTAGTGATCTTAAGTAGACGAAGGGGGTTATATAACGGAAATATCGATTAAATTCCAAGATAAGCGACGGTCTAGAAAGAAATGGGCTTAGGCTGTATTCATAAACACCTCTTGAGGGGGTTTGGGAGAATTGACGGGGTTTTTGAAAATATCAAAGGTATGTTGATACGTGGCATTTGAAGGGATCGGGGGACTTAAACGTTGGACTCGAAACGAAACTTTCTCTGATTGATATGAAATATGTGTTGGGTTGTCCATTTTTAGCTTTATTTTTAGTCTAACTTTTTGGTACTTTTGTTTTTTTTATCTACTGCACTTTCTTGTTCTACTCCCCGAAACGTGATGAAAAGTCTAATTTTTAACTGATCAACACATATGTTTACAGTCAGTATTGTTACTCTTAAAAATTGAATTCAAGTGCGGACAAGAATTCATTTGTTATCAATAACAATGATCTTAGTGTTTACACATGTACTGAATAGTGGGCGAAGAAGAAATTTCAGTTTTTACTGAACATTTCCTGCAGTGTGTACCGGAAAATAGGTAGAGGGTGGCCAATGCCTTGGTTGATAGAACTTCAGGAAAAATTAAGCGCCCGACTTGTTGAGGTGCTTTTAATAGAGGGCGGAACTGAATTCAAACCCGAATGCGCTACGGATATAGAATTACCTTGACCTTTGTAGGACTGTTTCTCAGCCCGACGCGAGCTCTCTCACAGGAAATACGCACAGATTTAAAGGGACAAAGTCGGCTATATTTCATGAATTTTGTTTGATACGAGACAATATTTATATTGCTTGACATGTTTAAAAATACTGAATGAATGGGTGACCATGCATATATTCGACCCAAGTTTTAGACATATTAAATGAAACCATCGCGAGAAAGATGGCCGACTTTGTCCCTTTAATTTAAATGTGCTTGGGCTGATAAAACACCGTAGATATACATTCAGGGTTTTGCCTTTTGATGACGTGTATCAAATTCTGTGGTAATTGAGCGATCTGATAGATCTAATTTTTCTCGAGCTTTGTCGTGCAAAGGACCGTTTTAAAATGTGAATGTACACACACAACAAGTCCCTTTACAACGAACACGTGGCTTTTGAATATCTTTGGGGTTAAAAAGATTCCACACGAACAAAGAAAATTTGATTGAGACCAAGCTGACAATTCCTCTACTATTGCCTAAACGACCTTTGCTTATAGTTTTGTCATTCTTTTATCTCGCAAGAAGTGAATCTGTTTTTATGTAAGTGTGCTGCAGGCAATATGCTGAGCTCTGTCGGTAATCGGAGCTTTTCAAGCTTGAAGAACTAAGCCGAGTGCAATTTCGGTCATATAACACAACGCTTTCTCGAGATTAAGTTTCTCTATAGTAGGATCGCGCTCTATTCCTGATAGTGGAGACCATTGTTAGGTATTCAGTATCCGATTTCTTTCACGTACACCAAAATGACGGTTGGAATAAATCTGTGAAGACAGCAAAAAAGTAAATCTCCTTTTTAAATCTATACTGATTTGATTAGACTAAGTAGTGGACGTGATGATAGGTATATGGATGGCTCTGTGTAATGCACGCAGGGGAGGCAGAACGATACACAATACATAATCGCGGTACAATACATGTAGTAGCGGAACAGCAAACTCATATATATATATATATATATATATATATATATATATATATATATATATATATATATATATATATATATATATATATATACGTGTAAAATGTAGAAAACAATATGCAGTCTCCTTAAGTGGACCGCTTTTAAACACAGAATAAACAAGTCATCGTTGATGACACACTACCCACTTGTTAATTGCAATTTGATTACAAGTCCTCGAGGAGCGAGGATAGAGTCCTGTTCATTAATTGGATCTGTTAAAAAATAGTGCGATACAGATGGGTAATGAGTTCTATTGTGGTGAAAACGTAAAATCAATGTGGGCTGCTACCCTAATTAAAAAGGGTCATTAAATAAGTCAAGTAGTATATAATCGACAGGATGTTCCTAAGCATTTTTTCAACCTATTATAACACTGAAAGTTTATCACCTGTACCACATTTCATAAATTTCATGCAGTGCTTCTGGACATTCACCCTAAAAACAAAAAATCATCATGTAAGCAATTTAGCAATTACTTTAAACGATATCGCTAAATGTCACTAAATTGAATTACAGCACTTTGAGATCAACATCTGTACCAAGTTAATCAAATTTGATGCAGTATTTCTGGACAAATCACTCTAAATCAGGAAAGTTTATCTAATATGCAAGTTAAAAATTTATTGACATGACACGGATAAATTTCCTTATTAACTGTTTAAGCAAAAGTATCTCAACATCTCAACCAAGGTTCATGAAATTTATTGAACTATTTCTTGACATGTCAGCCTAATTACAGAAAATTAAATGTGCAAATGAGCAATTTATTGACATGATATTTCTTATTGTCTTCACACAGTAGTATTACACTACTTACAGGTCAATATCTGTACCATGCTTCATCAAATTTTACAGTATTTCTGGACATAGCCAACCTATTAGGAACGTTCATTGAATATGCAACTTATTAATTAATTAACATGACACTGCTAAGTGTCTTTGTACACTGTTGTAGGACTGTGTGCAGAAGATGTACAATATTTCATTAGATTTGCTGCGGTTATTTCTGGACATTTACAAATTACAAAAATTCATCAAATATTCATCAAAAATTCATTAAAGTCAACAAAAAATGCAAACTGGCAATGAATTGTCACAATACTGACATATGTCATTGTGTGCTATTAGAACTTTGTGTCACAAACATCTGTACACAGTTTCATCAAATTTGGGTCGGTTGCACCAGAAGCAGAGCTCTAACTACAAAATTATGCAAATTAATGATACTAGTGCATGCCACACGAAAATAAATAAAAGTGTATATGTATGCCATAGTGCATTATCCTTGTACCATGTTTAAAAAGAATTGGCTCAGGTATGTCTGAGATATCTGCATGGACGAACGGACGGAATGCACGGACGCACAGACATGGCCAAACGTATACGACTGCGTTCAATAAAATGGTGAGGAGGTGGGGGATGGAAAAATCGCGATTGAAATCTTATTTTTTTCAGATCCCCCCTAAATACCCTCAAAAATTTTCAAGTCCCCGCCCGTCTGTATGATGAAACATTTTCAAGTCCCCCACCAAATTATCATATAGCCGTATATTTATTAGGAGTTCAAACAGAGTAAAAATAAATATGTATTGCGTAGTTCTGCACACAGATGCTCGACACGACCTCTTATAGGCAGGTTGTAGAGCCATTGACCTAGGGCAAGTTCTTAAATCGATTCATATTTAAAATGCATTAGTGGACGTTTTGGATCTATCAGTCTAAGCTAACTTAAGTATATCCAACTTTTGCCAGGTCAATGGCACCAGCTGAAAAGCACACAAATGACAATCATGAGAGAGTATGCAAATTGTGAATTGCTGGCTACTTTTTACCAAATTGTGAAAAACTGAGCACAGTGACCAACCGAAATTTTTTTTTTCAAAAGTACATGCACGACATATACAACTTAGATGCTACTTTGGCTCGATCGCACCAGAAACAGAGCTCTAACTACAAAATTCCGCAAATTAGTGATACTAGTGCATGCCACATGAAAATAAATAAAAGTGTATATGTATGCCATAGTGTATTATCCTTGTGCAAAGTTTAAAACGAATATTCACGACATATACACATACATATACAACTTAGATGCTACTTATAAATAGTTTACAACATTGACAATACTGGGAGGTTAAAATATTCCATCAAATAAATGTTTTAATCTCAGAAGTTTTGGGTGTAGTAATGGCAAATTTGGCAAAAATAAATAATTTTTATTCAGTCACACATTTTAATTTTTCATTTTAATTAGTCTTTACTATTCAAAGTTTTACTTTTGTGTTATTGTACGATGAGATGTGAAAATTTCATTTACTGCATTAACTTGAAATGAATAGTTTTATATACAGATTTAAGTGATTTGAGAAAAATTGTGACTTTTCATTGTACATTTGTATAAGATAAAGCATGGTCACCCCAATTGAGTGTCCTATGACCCAAATTCTTCTTAAACTACATCACTGTCACTGCCGGTAAGCAGTGGCGGTGACACTGCCCGTAGGCAGTAGCAGGGTAGTAGTTGTATTAACTTTGTATTTTGACAATATTTTTGTTCAGTTTATACAACTGCGTTCTTGTTCTACTCCCTACAGCATGTAGAGCTGGACAGTATTCAGTTTGCCAACACAGGCTACGTGTACAGTGCATTTGTATTATTGACAAATATCTTTCATTCTAAACTCTAATTCAATTATCACCAATACTCAGACAAACGGACTTTGTTGACAAACTGAATATTGTGTTTTTCAGCAAGCTGTAGAAAGACACCAAGAAACTGTATTTGATACATTGCATAGAAATATTGAAACAATTATCAACAATTGCAGCTTTGCCCCGTTACAAGGCAACCTTGTTGTTTTTTACGAAAATTTAATGGCATTCATACATTTTGCAATTATTTTCGAGATTAAAGTCATAAAATGCGAAAAACGGTTCTAAATTTTGTTTCGAACCATTGAACGCCAACAAAATGTTGGGAGCCAAAATATTTTTAGGTCCCCCAATAAGGAGAGCAAATTTTTCAAGTCCCCCTCGACTACCCCAGAATTTTTGAAACCCCCCCCCCTGAATTCCTTAAGCCCCTCACCATTTTTAACGCGGCCTAAGTCCTATATGGACGTTATCAGTTAAGACTAAAGAGGCTCGTACAAAAACTAGATTTAATAGCATTTTTTATTATAATCTTTGAATTTGGCATCCTTGAGCCCGTAGATGGATCCTTGAACCCCTGTGAATGACATCAAATACATGAAATAAAACGGCCGTCACGCGACCATATTGGATCGGATCATAAAACAAATCGATATGCATGTGTATAACATCATGGGTAATCCATTCAATAAGTTTGAATGAAATAGCTCCCTGCATCGCTGAGAAATTTGAGTGAATTGACGTATCGACATGTAATACAGGAAACAAAATGGTCGTCATCCGGCCATATTGGATCGGATCACAAAACAAATCAATGTGCATATGTATGACATACGGAGTAATCCTTGTATAAAGTTTCAATGGAATCTCTCTTGGTAATTCTGAACGGACGGACGGACGGACATGACCACACTTATAAGTTCCCCGCACGATATCCGTGGGGACTAGATATTTGGTACACTGTCACAACAAAAACTGTACACGTGTGTGGCGTGCATGTTTTTGCCTCCTCGATCCGAAAATAATAGTTTGTAAATTTAAGGGCAATTTCTCTTGTACCAAAATTTGCCTGGTTGCCTGGTTGGTTGGAAGTCTAAATGAGGAAAGTCTCAGTAAGCAAAAGTTCAAGTGTTTTTTATTTGCGAAGCGCATGCTACCTTTATATCTTGGGGAAGTAAATTGACGGAATAAATTTGAACAATTCTACGGCGTAATCATTCATTGTGGCGTGCTGACGCATTTGGAATCTGATCGCGTGACCAATCTTGCGAGCCGTGCAAGCCATTAACTCCCATGTTCACACCAGCGAAACACGATACAAATCAGAGCTTACATAATGTAAAGAGAAAAATGTCTAAAGAAAAAGTCTTTACAGCTGAATCAGAATTCCTGACCCTGCGGCTAGGCAGATGCCGTTACAGCTAAACCAACATGGATTATGAAGTTGCAGTTATCTGGACTTTGATTTTGTCATTTATTTTGTCTGTTTTGTATATACACAAAACTAAAATTCTACACACACCGAGAACAGATTAGATTTATCTTCAAGAAACATACGAGCCGACAATTGATTAGGCAACTGCCAACCTTGAATGTAGACAGTAAATATGTAAAGCCATGCGATACTTCCTATTCAACATATCGTGCGAGGCCATTATTCGAATGTGACCTTCCAAATTCTAAATCAACCTGGTAGACGTATATCAACAGAAGGACTATGATGTGTGGCCCAAGAAGGGATCACGGAAATGGCCATGTAGGCTTTGGTTCAGGATCACTCAAAACACATACTTAATTCATCACAATTTTTCGACCAAAGAGAACAAAGGAGACTAAATCAAAGGAGTTACCTGTGATGTACTGAGGAGAGAACAGAAAAACATGGCAACTCACAGAAAGATCATCAATTATTTGGACAGTGGCAGTGACATATCAGACTCAGAGCCTTTTTGCCGAGGAAGAGGATGATGATGTTTTAATTCATGAAATTTGCAGCAGCACATGTGATGAAGAAGGTTTTGAATCTTTCAAGACACAGTATACAATGTGTACAAGTTCTGGAAGAAGAGCAGGATCTTGGAAAAAATTCTTTTCCACAGATGTTGTATTGTATCTATGAACCGGTAATGGCCAGAGTTATCATTGAAAATTGAATCAATACTTACTCAAACAATGGGGTGTAATGACATTTTTTTATCTTGAAACGGGAGTCATCAATTTCTGGGGCATTGGCTAGGGGGTCACTTATTTTGACTGATGCACAGGAAGAATTGCCAGCCCCCCCCCCCGGCCATAATAACTGAACGTCCCCTAAGTTTTACTTTCATCAAGAACACGTGTTTGCGCTGGTTGCGTTTGCTGTTCACATATTACACCAATATCATAGATATTCATGCGTCAGAAATTAAGAACAACAAACTCACCAAGGCAATGCCTCGCCGGTTTTTTCAGCACTGGCTCCAGCCGGAATGCTTTCCCCTGGCACGAACATCGACCGTTTTAGTGTTCGGAGCAAGAACGTACCAAAGATCGTTGAAACCGCGCAGAAGAAAACTAAGAATAGAAGCCTTGTATCCAGTGTCCGCATGGTTTATCTCGGATCTGGGAACACAAAATATAGACAACTTGAGAAAATACACACTCAGAGAGCCAATTAATAATATGGTATGATATCTATGATATGATATGATATGATATGATATGATATGATATGATATGATATTACTTATCACGTGACAATTAAATAATAAAACATGACATAACGATTTGTTGCCTGCCTATAGGATCATGATCCTGAGCATTCTCTCGAATGCAACGAAGCTACGCGGATCGGATATAATGTATCGGAGAAGATTTCTCGAGAAGAATGCGCAATATTCGATCAAAGTCATTCGCTTTTCGCACATCCAATTCTGACAGTCAAGGCGTTGTCAAATCCTTTGTTTGCTATGATAAACTGGTTTGCATCAAGACAATCGGGGGCAAGACAGAATACAAAATCGACGAATCATCAGAAGCCAGGTTGTATCATACACCATTAGCATAGCAGTGTGGTCAAGGCCCGAAGAAAACACAGCTTTCATTTTTAATTTGGATCATTAGAGGACTGAAAACTAAACGAAACGATACAGATTCCATCTCACTATGTAACAGTCAAGATATTAATGGCTTGATAGAAACGTTCTGGACCAACAGAGATTCTGTTGATTTTTCAGAAAATTATGAATCTTTTAGCCGTTATGCGTCACGACGCAGACAAAAAAGACGTCCCCGTGGGGGAATACAAGAAACTACATGTAACTACTACTGTAGAAAATCGCGTATTTATTATTTTATTGTATTAAAATTCAAAATAGATATTCCTGACTACGGATATCAAAAAAAGAATATAAAACAGAAAAAAGTACGTCATTTTGATGGTTTACAATGCAAACAATGATACATGAAATAACCCTTTTAATCATATATGCTATGCCTGTATTGCCATTCTCCTATTGTTTAGCGGGTACTAATATCAATCTGTATTTTAACATGTTAAAATATAATTCATATTTTCACTGTAACTGAAAATACTTTCAATTACGCTTGCACATTGGTATGTTCATGCACAATAATAAAACAACTAAGCGAACAGAACTAATGACACTCCGAAATGTTATTTATAAGTATTGTCAAAATTTCAATGTTTGCTTTCAGTTTCGGAGCATATGAACAGTCTTACTAAAATCAATCAAAAAAACAAACAAGCAAACAACAAACAAACAAATTAACGAATTTGGAAATTTCTATTCATAGCGACCGACATCGCGACACCTGTCATCGTAAACGGTCCTGTATAGTGTTTCCATATCGTCTACATTGCTGACCACTACGGTCATGTCGCTGATGAAATACATAAATAATCCGTTCTTCACCATCGACCTATTGTCGCTCAGACTCAATTCCCACGAAGATTTTTAAATACCCTGTTATTGTAAACTCTCTTTTACAACATCTAACTTAGATTTTCAACAACTCTTTCAGTCTGGTTCTGTACCTGATATATTTAAGTTAGCCGTTGAAATTCTAAAAAAATCTTCGAACTGTTTCAAATTTGTCGTTTTTGTCAGAGATTCTAGAATGATTGTCGCTGACAGATTTAATACCTATATTGTCAGCCATTCATTAGATGAACCAATCTGCCTACAAGCAAAGACATAGTACTGAGACAGCTCTTTTAAAGGTTTAAAATGATGTTTTGCTTGCCACGATGATAAATGTGATGTTTTTTGGGGTTTACTTGACCTTTCTATTCTATTAGATCGTTTAAGAGACCACTTTGGTCTTTCTTGTTATGCATTTAAGTGGTTTGAGTCAAATCTTTCAAATTGAAGGCAGTGTGTTCCTATAAATTCCACTCAATCATCATTTCATCCACTTGATACTGGGGTACCTCAGGGATCAGTGTTAGGTCCAGTTTTCCAATGCTTATACCTCTCAACTCGGGAAACTAGTCGTCAGCCATTCATGTCTTTATAGTTCTTATGCTGATGATTCAACATTATATATGTCTTTCACCAGGGATAATGCCACCAGAATGATTTCGAATCTTGAAAATTGCATTTCAGATGTCAGACTCTAGACAAATTTTTTCACTTAAAACAAATGATAAAACAGAATTTTTAATGTTCTCCTCACATAGTCAATCAGATAGAAATATTACAGAAATTCGTATTGGGCATGCAAAAAATCCTGTTCTCTATCAGGCTAAAAGTCTTGGCGCCATCTTTGACTCTCATTTCACTCTAAGACCTCATCTGTCAGAGATGCTTTATCACGTATCGATTTCTGTAACTATCTGTTGTACAGACTTCCGGATAATTGAATTATTCAGATTCAACTTGCTCAAAACATAGCTACAAGAATTGTAACTCGTTCAAAAATTGCTCTTCATATCACTCCAGTTTTTTACCAGTTGCATTGGTTACCGATGACACAGCGAATGTTAGTCCTGACTTTTAAGTGTATTCATGGGCTTGTTCCCAGTTATATTTCAAATATGATCTCACTCTATGTTCCATGTCGTAACTTGAGGTCGGCTGATCAGTTCAGACTTTGTCCAGTACGATCGCGCACAAAGAAATATGAAGATCGTTTGTTCAGCGTGGCAGTTCCCATACTCTGGAACAGTCTTCCATTAGATATTTGGCGTTCCCGTATCCTGTCGACTTTTAAAACCAATGTTAAAACTTTCCATTTTAAACCCGCTGTTCAGACTTAGGTTTTAAATATTTTTCTAATTACTTTTTGTGATGTGTAAATTGCATTCAACGTCCTTGATCACTTTTATTGTGGATATTGATCTTTTATTTATATAAATTAATATATAATAATAGAAATTATTCTTATTCTTATTCTTATTCTTATTCTTATTCTTCTTATTATTATTATTGTACTTGGGCCTCAGCCCAAGTACATTTGTTTTCATTCCGTGGGGAAAAACTCTGTAAGGTATAACCATTTCTGGCTGAGACCAGGGAGGGCAAAATGTCTTGGCTTCATCTTTCTTGGCATAATAAATGGCGTAATGATGTTAACTGAAAGGAAGTGCTGCTCTCAGCCAGTCTTGAATAAGTGAGATATGAATATTAATGCTTCTCCATCTGAGTTTTTGCCACAAAATCTTCTGAATATAATCAAAATGT
>LD353853.1:12187-36517 GCA_001465055.1 Ptychodera flava | reverse complement strand
ATATTAGGTCCAGTGACCAGGGGTAATAATAATTGTAAAGCGCCTTGAGCACATGAACTTGTGGATATGTGCGCTATATAAGAACCCAATATTATATTATTATTATTATCGTTAGAAGTTAAGGGATTATTTCTTTATCATGCGTTTTTGCAAGAGATTCAGTTTTATGGACGAGTGCTAATTCTTGTCGCAAAAAGAATTTTCCACCTCCCTGTGGCTAAATTTAGTAATCAGCTGTCCTCAACCAAATGTGATGAACACAGACTAATGCATTTAGGAATTCTCTAAAGGTTTCAAGAACTTTGCCATTGCATTCTTTCAACCAGAAGATGTGAACTCTAAAGCATCTGCTCTAATTATAAAATAAAAACTGAAAATCACTATGGGCAAAAAGGGCACTGAATTGTTCAGTACAGCGCCCCCAGCCGGACAACGCTTGGGGCTGGTTGCTAGTGACGACAGCGAACATTGTATCAATTTCATTTTAATAAAATATCGATCGAAATCTGCTCGCCTGTCGCTCGTATTTTCAGGTTACGTCATGAATTTTTCCATGACAGCCCGTATATATTGACTTATGTACCATAAAATCAACGTATCTGTTGTTTTCTTCCACTCAAATTGAATCGAAGACAGTTTGTTCAGTATTGGTGATACTTTTATGTCTCAGCATATTTTGGCGCTCTTTGGACAAGTTTGGCGCCATGCGATCCGCGGGTATGCAACACAACATTGTATCAATTTGCAACAAAGAATATCGATCGATAACGTTCACTACACGTTCACAGTGGAGACTGTACATCAGTTCGCTTCCGTTTTGTGTTTCTTTTACCAATTTACTGCGATATTCATGGTTCATATTCACCCAAATTTTGTATAATAAACAACAACTTGACAGGTATTTGGTCTGTACAGTTTAAGAGACACTTGCTGATTAATTTGCGTCAAATTCATACCCTTGTTCTGCACATGTAAACGCCGTCAGATCGCCATATTATTGACGACAACAGTATATTTCAGTGATCAGAATAAATAAAATGCAATAAAACAAATTTTACGAAGAAATTCAAAAATCTAAAACGATACGATTTTTGCTTATAAGTCAAAGGATCACCGTGCCAATTTTCATCATCATTGGTTCAGATTTGAAAAATTTGAACCGGTGAGAAGTGTGCAATCTGTTCGGTCGATCAGACGCGCATAAACGCCATTGTTTTCTATTGGAATCAAGATTATTCAGCACATCGTAAAATGAAAAATACATCTGAAAAAACCCGCTGGACCAAATTTTTCATTTCGCTGTTATTTCTCACAATATTTAAGAATAAGCATCTGATGAAGGTTAACTAAAACTCTATGGTTTAGTTTTATAAATTTCCCTCTTATTTTTATGAAATGACGAGTTTACGATCGTTTGTGCTGTTGGCCGTGTTTTCACCTATTTTTGCATAGAGTATTTTCGCTTCGGTATTTTAAGAATTCCTTCATGAAATTATTGTCGGAATATCATAATGGACAGAGGAACATATAAGGATATGGAATCTGCAACTCTTTCCTGAATATTTAGCTGTGCGGCTAGGAAATTCAACGAAGTTTTCAACATTACGTGGAAGCTTTATTTGGCTCTCTTTACGCTCATTCAGCGTATGTACGGCAAAAAGTTGTCACACATTGAGTGAACAAAATAGAGGCCGTTTTGCCCACAGTGAATATTCAACACGACTCAGTCTTCAATGCTCATATAAAGACATAAAGTTGCAATATTTCAGTTATGTCCCTTTGAGAAAGTAAGTAATTTTTGAAAGCATATTCAAAGCGACCTACTTCTACAGTATTGACCACTGCAGGAGCATTTTTACTACTTTTCTAGAGTCTTTGAAACACTCTAGTACGATAAGGTAGCTGTAACAAAGTGGTTTAAAATATATGGTTGCTACATTTTTAATTCTTGGGGAAAAATTGATAATTCTTACAACTAGATTTGATAGTTTTCCTGCTCTGTTTCTGTTCGTCGTACAATCATAGTACATAACAAACAATGGAGGCGAATACTTCATGTGTCATATTTAAAGAACCTCTTCGTGGTGAGAATTTACACATAGTTACCCTACGTGAAAAGGGGAGTGAACGTGTTAACATAGCAAGTGAGGAACGAAATGACCCAGCTATCGATCAATCTATCAATCAATCAATCAATCAATCAATCAGAAGAATTTATAGAGCGCCAGTATCCACTACGAAATAGTGTTCAATGGCGCTGTACAAAGTTATGGCAAGGTGTCAGTAGGCTCTTTCGATGAGATGGGTCTTGATGCTCTTCTTTAAATTGTCCAGACTGGAAGACTGCCGTATTTCTAAGGGTAAATTATTCCAGTTAAGTGGAGCAGCACACGAGAAGGCACGTTCACCATAAGTTTTCAGTCTGCATTGTGGGACATGAAGAAGATCCTTGTCATTTGACCGGAGAGTACTGGATATAGGTTTACTGTGGATTAACTCTGATATATACCGTTATGTTGGAGTGCATGCTGTCATGAAGTGCCTTGGAGGTGATGAGGCACTCCAAACTGCAGATGTTGAGGCTCTGTTGACAACTAAGTATGGGTACTGACTGGGTTCTGTTCTTTAGATATGATGAAAACCATTGTAATGTGATGCCAGTGATGCCAAGTTTGGATAATCTGGTGATGAGTATATCATGGTCAATGGTGTCAAAAGCAGCAGACAGGTCGAGCAGAATGAGAAGTACACATTGACCTCTATCCAATGCAGTGCAGATGTCGTTATGAACTTTGAGTAGTGCTGTTTCCGTGCTATGATGTTTCTTGTATGCTGACTGCAGTGGTTCCAGTAGTGAATTGGTGCCCAGATATGTGATCAGTTGAGATGCAACAACCTTCTCGATGAATTTGGATAGAAATGGGAGGTTTGAAATTGGTCGGTAGTTTTTGAAGATATTATTGTCCAATGACGACTTCTCTAGTGATTGGGTACAGTTCCAGTAGTTAGTGATAGGTTATTTAACTAATATTATATAGGGCTCAGCCCTTGGTGTCGCGCCAGGGGTTAAGATTGGCAATGTTATTTGTATTGATTCATGATAAACTGTAATTGTTACTTCATAAACGTTTATATGCCAACTATGCCCAGTTTCCCTCTGATGAAAGCAGTTCACGTACACACGACGTCAAACCCTGCACAGGCTGCAGCAGGGCAGGTATAGATTTTCTGTAGCGTGTAAAAAATTTGGACAAAAATTGGCAATTTTTACAATGATAACAGCCTATTGCGATAAACAAGGGACGTATTATACAATCATTATCATTGCAATGGTAACCGCACTGCCCACCTTCCACTTGCAAGCTGAAAACTATAGCGTTCCGTCTAAAAACTTGCAATTTTTGAATCTAATTATTGACACAGGGGGCGCTCTTCTATAATTCAATCCCAGCATTCTTTGCGTATGCCCCCGTTCATGTGCACGACAGTTTTCTCCGTTTATCTATATCAACGATACTTTGTATCAGCGACAAGGTGTATAATAACATTTACTGGCTAATAAAAGAGGTATATTTTATAAAAGGCATGTTATATCATAGTAATTTGTTTCGTATTTGTTTATTTACGAGTACTCAAAAAAAAAACATGGCGGCGCCCAACTGAGAAAGAAGGGTACACTTCCGGTTACTCGCATAGTATATTATGAATAAGCGCATGCGTAGTCAGTAAGCCGCTGGCGCGACTATTAACACTATTCTTGGGCAACAATTACATCAAAAAATGTCGTCGTATACATTTTATTTCAATCAAAATTGCCAAAGCAAAGAAAGAGGCTACTCAGAGTGCAAGAACAAATAATGAACGCACAACATTATAATCAGCAGAAGAAGCCTTCAGTTTTAGTTCTGATTGTTTCTACTATGGCACCCAAATAAAGTTGGAAAAACAGAAAAAAATGTCAAGATGTGTTTCCTGTTACCACTCTTTACTATAAAGATTCAGTGCTAGCAATATGTAGTGAAAGATAAGATGATCGGGAAAATAGTATACGAGATAGAATTCTGAGTGTGCATGATCAGCCTGCTGCCGATGCTTATATGTATCATTAGGAATATAGTGTTACTTTTCGTATGAGAAAGCACGTTCCAATGAAATACATACCTAATAAAATGTTTCTAAAAAGAAAAGAGTCAGAAGACCACATGACGATGAAAGAACGATGCCTTTCTGCAAGTTGTGAATTTACTAGAACATAAGGATGATGGGCAAATAACATAGGTCGACCTAACAGAATTAATGTACTAAGTATAGCATATAGCTATAAGCATATGAAGGTAAAACTAAAAGAACATTTTGGGGAAAAATTATAATAACTGAAATTAATGGTAAAAGTAAAGTTGTTACATTTCGTGATACTGCAGAGTCTGTTCTTCATGATTTACATACTCATAACATAAAGAACCAGAAAAAGAGAAAAAAACACATAAAAGAAGCTGCTGCTAAGTTCATAAAGGAAGACATTTGATCTCTCAAAACATGTTATGAATCATATCCTGCATCCTATGAAATTGAGTCTGAAGAGGAGTGTGTCAATTTTATACCAGGATGGCTGTGGTGTTGACTCAATCACTTAATCCACTGATACGGACAGCGGATTAGCAAGTTGGCAATGTTTTCGGAGCAATTACAGTTGTGTATACACAAGTTGGAGAGGAGGTAAGGACTTGTCGGTAATAGTAAAGCAGTCAGACGGTGTAGAGTTGAACTCTTTATTTGAAATATCACAGTCAAAATTGATAAAATCAAATAAGGTAAACCGTTGCACAAAAAACTCCTTCCTCCCCACCCCAGGGGACTTTCCCATGTACCCTGTGCTGCAACATGAATATCTCTCCAATGCATAGAGTACGGCCGTTCATCCAATATATTTATTCACTGTTTAGCAAAACATCTCGTCAAATATGTGCTTTGGCTGACGTGAGCTGGAGAGCTGTTGCAGATGCTGCCCTAGACGCTGCTGGCAGCGGACCCCATTCATGAATTCAGCAAAATTGGTTTGTTAATTTTAAATATATATTCACGTGATTTATGTAGAGTATATAGATAAAATGTCCGCGCTCAAACCGCCATTCAACATGATTATATATTGGCTGACAAGTTGTGTCCAAACGGAGTATGTGATGAATCTCCTCACCAGACCGTACCTAGGGAAATTTGAATACGTCCTCTTCATTTAGACGACATTCATGAACAATAAAACGTATTATAAAACATTCATATGTACAGATGATTGTGTGTTTATGTTTCCGGTCGGACTTGATGCTGTGGATGAAACCCTAGCCTTCGTACATAAGGAATGGGCCGGCATGAACAGTTTCATAATCCTGGACGACTGCACCTTGTCAAAAGATATGAAGAAGCGAAGTGATCAAACTCGGTTTCAGTGCCAGACATGATGGCTTATCTGTCTGGGTTCTGACTCAACAATATCCTAGTATCAGTAAACCCTTAAGGGGAAACATACAGATGTTAGTACTTTTTTACACACCGAGCAAGACAGACAACAAGACTATTATAAAGGAATATGGAATGGAGCTCTCAGAAGGGGAGGTCTTGGACCTCGTCAAGAAATTGAAAACTACGCCATTCAGTAAACTTGTATTTTGTTTACGTTGTCCGTATGGCGCACAATTTTTCGTATAAGGAACTGTATAGCTAATCATGGAATAAACCCAAACTCGTTTCGGCGGCGTACAAAAACTATATGAGGCAGAGCGTGCTGGCGGACCAAACGTGACTAAGAAAGAGGTACAGGACGGGTTGCAAACTCAGCTAACTTGTAATCTACATAAACTGGTACCTCGCGGTGGCGGGCAAAGTGGCAGTGGGCGGCGCGTCTATGTACCAGCGATTGACAAGTAGTGGCAAGCTGATCTTGTGGAGATGTCTGTCCGTTCGCAAAAGAGAATAAGGGTATTTGATACATGCTGACAGTACTTGATGTGCTCAGTAAATATGCATGGGCCAGGCCAATACAGTCAAAAAAGGCTGATGACACTCTGGTGTAATTGATGAAAGCTCGCGTTTCATTGCTCGCTGCTTTGGAAGCCAATATTCCAGGTGGTTGCTTAGTTCTTGTAGCTAAGTACCTTCTAGGGAGAAAGTCCATCTGTGCGCATATATCTCAATCCCTAGGAATGTTAAGCATTGCGCAGGCTCGACCACCATAGTACAGTTTATGAAAAAGCCAAGTTGTTGAAGATGTTGTAGCAAAACTTTAAAGGCTTGTTCGCATGCTAATTTATGGTCCGCAATGATTAGGAAATTGTCGAGATACACGATTACGACATCATACCCTTTCCTGCGCATCATTCTGGTAATATTTTGCATGATGCGAGTGAAAATTTCTGGGTTCTTACCTGCGCTAATTGGAAGGCGTGTGTCGACCATGTATGTCGAAGTTTTAAGCAGCGTGGATTTGTAAGGTTGGCCAGTAGCACGCTGTGAGTCATAATTTATGGGTACAGAGCGATAAGCGGATTTCAGGTCGACTTCGGCCAGGTATGATCCTGGCTTGCACATAGCGCCAGCATGATCGATAGTTTCATATTTGAACGAGTTTGTAGATGCATATGAGTTCACGCTTGTGCAATCGTGAATAAGTCTAAGCTTGTTTGATTGTTTCTTTGGTATAGCACCAAGGCTGCTTATAATGTGCAGTTTACTGTTCGTGATCTTGTCATTTCCTGGTGACATTTCGTGCAAAATTTGTTGTTCGACCACCTCGCAGTAAGCTGGATTGGTGCATGATGCATGATGCATGATGCATAGTTCTTTTCTTCGCTTCGATAAAGTGTGTATGTGCGATGTATGATAGTGAGCATGCGTGTGTGAGTGCTTCACGAACTCTACAATGTGTGGAGCGGTCTCAGTCAGAAAAATGTAACAACTTAGCCAGCTATTGAACCTCTCTTTTTTGGGAGTACAGATTTAACCGAGCGGTTCTCTCTGTGGCCTCTCCCCTGGGCTTCTGATGCCGCATGTTGTGGGTTCGAACCCGATTGAAAACTAGCCGTGTTTCTTAAGGGGTGCCAGGGTTGATGATGTCGAAACCGTATTTTATGCCTATTAGTATATAGTCGCAATCCATGTCGTATTTGAGTTAATTTTCCAATTTTTCAAGGCAATCAGTCAGAGGGCTAGCTACCTTATGTTAGGATTGACCATCCCGTGCTTTGCTGAGAAGTGAATTGTGGCGGTGTTATGGGTGGTCTTGGCAGCAGCCGTCCTCTATGCAAATGTGCGCAAAACGGCAGGAAGTGTGGTTGCAGCCGGCTTGTTTTTGGAATCGAAGCAGATTTCAGGTTCTCGTGACGTGACAAAGCTGTTGCGCACTGTGTCCTTCATAGTGTTTTTCTTGGGCGTATTTTCGTTTGCCTGGTGAATAGTCTTTCATTTATCAAGGTGATACAGTGATAAATGGAGGTCCATAGAACCCCATGTGATTGAGTCTCTCCCCTGTTTCTTGCGATACTCATGATCATACGATAAAACTGATGATGTTGTTAAAGATTGCACATAATCCCCTATATTAATTGTGTGATCGAGGTACACTATCATGTCCTTGGCAGACGGCCACGGTTAATCGGTGTCTTTAAGATTCAGGCGTTGGCTGATATCTATGGAGGAAGGGAAACTTGGTCAGGTTTCCGTCTATTTGGTGGGCAGCATAATTAGCTTCATGCCCCCTTCAGCTGCCAGCTCTGTCTCGTTGGTAGAGTCCAGCAAATCAGTCTTTGTGGTTATATAGTCTGGAATCATTAATACATTTTGGAACTCATCATGAAGATTTGTAGAGGTATTTGATAAAGACAACCGAAAATACAGTGGCTCCCCTGATGAAAACCTCAAAATATTTTAGCCTCGGCATTCAAGAACAAAGAATAATATCTTCGACCGAAAATGAGGGTGGCTGCCCCATTCGAAACACACAACAGAATTGCTGGCCCTTGATTATTACTTGCAGTACTAACCTTACAACTTTACACATACGCCGGTATACAGTTACCAATAATGTAGACAGTATTGTACTGGCATGTCTTTGCTCAGTCCAAATAAGAGGTGTCAGGCACGGAAGTTTACAGTAATTCCGAGTACAGTGATTTTTTTACAGTGTACAGTTCGGTACCGTATAGTTATAGTTACGATGGTGTTCGCCCCAGCCAGGATAGATGGCGAAACAGATGAGGTACGATATATTGGTCGGGGATTTGCTTTGTATGCTGAGTTTGTTCAGTTCTGCATCTTTGGCAAGGGACTTTGTAATTATCCCTGATGTTTCTGTCCCGTGTGCAGGTTGGTCTTGAGGTGCATGTTTTTTTGCCGTTTTTTAGTCTAAGTTGTTCCATGCGCAGCGGAGCAGTCCACGTTGGCCAGGTTGAGGCAGGTTAATCAGGTTAAGCCCGATGATGTCTTGATATTTTGAGGCACTTCAGGACATGGGTTGATGGGATACCTTGTGTAGTTAGCACGTCGTGTGTATCTTCCATTAGGCCTGCTGACTCACACCATTCACGGAAAGTTTGTGCTTTGTCTGACATTGTTGCTATTCGTTGGCAGGAACAATAGCTTTGTGGACAAAGGCTATCCACATGTGAATGCTCTGAGGTCAAAGCCAATTCTGTTTAACTATTAGGTGGCCTCTTCCCAAGACCGTCCCACCCACAGCCTCGAACCTGGCCCATTTAAACTATAATAAACCCTAAATATTATTATTCACTTATGGGTGAGCCTACGTGTCCGCTTACACGTTAGCCGTCACTATTGCGTGCGCCCGTCGGGCCCACTCCAGCAGAGTCGAGCAGTCCCTCTACATTGTATGAGAGTGATTAGTGCACGCTCACGTGCTCGACACAGCAACCATGGATACCAACAATGTTGTAAACACAGTGTATGATGGTATTGTAATCGCGGGACTTACGATGGTATTTCTTATGATCTCAAGCAAGTTTCTGAAGATACGGGTGGGTGATCCAAGCCAGCCAAATCTCACTTGATGGGCAAAATTATAGGGAGCGACTGCTGCTGTAGTAGCGACCAAAGATATCCTTGAAAAGAAAAATATTATTCCTGCAGAACCTTACACTTTGTAATGTATAGCGACAGTTGGCTATGGTTGCAGCAGTAGGAATGACACTTCTGGAGCTGTATTAAATGCAACGGCATTCACAGGCGGGAACATTAGTGGGTCAAAAAACTTAGTTAAGAACGGTAGTGCTCTGATTGACGAAAAAATTAGACATGACAAGGCCCTTGAACAAACAGACAATTTGAAAATACTTCAGCATGGTACAGTTATTATTAGATGCATAAAATTAGCTACAGCAGACAAGTTTGACGAGTTTCTCGATGAAAACGAGCAACAGAACATTTTGTGATATTATCATAAATATCGATAAAGATAGTAGAGATATAAATATTGAATGTGTGGTTGGTTGGAATACGGTAAAGGATGATACAACTTCGTAAAATGCAAGTGTAAACACTTTAGATATCAGTGTCATTCACTTGAAGCGTCTCATTTCGTTTGAAATAATGGTTTTCCCATACATTTTGAGCTCACAGGAAATTTCTAAAATTACAGCAATGTAACTGTCACTAGAGAGACCAGGGGACCTGAACAGGGGACCGTCACTGCGTATATATGCGAGTGACGACACAGGCAGGTCGCTGTCACTGACATCTGTAGAGCGCGGCCAGCCTCGGGTAATGTGCTCTGCGGTAGCATGGAAAAAATGAGACTTTACAGCTCTCCATCTGCTTTAATAGCTAGCCAGGATAATGTTGCAATCCATTGCAATCCACACAGGATGATGGCTCCGCATCTCATGCGTTAGCCACACAGGATGTCGCAATACGTGAGTACAGGTCAGCGGCTCAACATGGCACAGTTGGGCTGCAACTACAGCGGTGCAGAGGAAGGAAGGTTTTTTGTAGCCATTTCCGGAAAAATCTCCATACACAGGTCAGCTGTGGACGTGTCAGCACTTGTATGCACAGTTGGACTGCAACTACAGAGGTGCGGAGGAAGAAAGGGGGGAGAAAAACTATCCAAAATATCCATAAATATCTTACTACTCCCAAAGTACGTACCGTAACGGTTGAATATCTACGAAGTTGAAATTATATATAATGTTTTAGCCAAGTCGTTGGTTTTTAAAGTAATTCCTACAAGGTGATTTGTTTGCAATGTACAGTACTGCATTCTCGCCACGATAAGGTTTGCCGCTTTTCCTCCAAAAGGAAACTGAAAGAGCTTAATGAAATGCACTGACAGATTACGTTATAGGAGCAGCGTGTGCAAACACTTAGTACAAAATGACAGCTCTTGAAACGTAAGCAGCTGCTACCAAATTTACGAAAGGGTAAAAAACATGCCGTACCCAATTATTACATGCCGACCCTAACCTTTTCTAAAGCCAAACACAGAAATGAAAAAATTAAAAAAAATGAAATTTGGCAAAAATCTAAATCAACGAGAACTACAGTGAGATATGGTACACCTGTATTCGTGTAACATTCTGCAAGCAAGCATACCTTAATACATTTTGGAACTCATCATGAAGATTTGTAGAGGTATTTGATAAAGACAACCGAAAATACAGTGGCTCCCCTGATGAAAACCTCAAAATATTTTAGCCTCGGCATTCAAGAACAAAGAATAATATCTTCGACCGAAAATGAGGGTGGCTGCCCCATTCGAAACACACAACAGAATTGCTGGCCCTTGATTATTACTTGCAGTACTAACCTTACAACTTTACACATACGCCGGTATACAGTTACCAATAATGTAGACAGTATTGTACTGGCATGTCTTTGCTCAGTCCAAATAAGAGGTGTCGGGCACGGAAGTTTACAGTAATTCCGAGTACAGTGATTTTTTTACAGTGTACAGTTCGGTACCGTATAGTTATAGTTACGATGGTGTTCGCCCCAGCCAGGATAGATGGCGAAACAGATGATGTACGATATATTGGTTGGGGATTTGCTTTGTATGCTGTTAGGATGCAATCGTAAAGTCGTTAGGATTTTGCTCAACTATCTATACAAGAGGGTCGCATTAATACGCGACCACAGAAGACTATTACACAGGAGCAACATCTCTTTGGCCTGTAGACATTCACCGTATAATTCACGCGAAGTACCGCTACTCAAAAATGTTATTGACCGGGTCCATTTCCGGCGAGTAATATAGGCTCGGCTTATATAAATTTTCGGGTAATTGTAAGTTTCCTTAGATCTGTTCCTAATTCTCATAGCTAGAACAATATCTTTGCCCAGTTTTATCGAAATTGTTCCTCATGTTTTAGGGACTTCCCTGTATATCAAACCATAAGCCACTCTGTTACAAAGTTTGTTCTCAGTGGCACTCTCACATACCTGTTATGCACAGTAAAAGACTTATGCTCACACTACATTAAACCCAGCAACATTAACGTATTCGAATATGATAAAAGAGAGAGTAAACTGTCCTTTAATTCTACGGTCTGAGTAATTCTAAGGTGGAGATGGGTGGGTCTTTTGCCCTATCATGAAAAATAGTAATATGGTCTTTATCTCGGTGGTAGTGAAGTGTAAAAAATAGATGTAATCATCAAATGAGCAAGCAAAACCAAAATTTATAACGATAACAATATTGTTGACGTAAAATATTCACTTGGGCAGTTCTTGTAATAATGTCTCTTCGGTATTCATTCAAGTGTAAAATATAGGGCACTGCATGAGTTTAAGGTCATTGCATTACATACATCGTAAAATCATACCAGGGGAAGCCATGGACGTCGAGAGATATATTATACATTTATCGCAATATTTTTCACCATTCTAACCAAAAGAAAATGGTGGATACTTATCTTTTTCCAATATCGAAGACCATAAAAACAAAAAAATAATGAGGATGCCAGATTCACATAAAAGTGCCCGCGGAGTTGGACATGTGTACCATTTAACCCATCCAGAACCATCCATTCTAACTCGCCCGATACCAACTCGCCCGATACTCTATCTCGCCCGACAGCAATTGTCACGAGTTCTTGATAACTCATTGACGCCAGGTAAGGTCTGACTACAGTAAATCTGTGGTCTGCCAGACGCACACATACATCTATCGATCTGTAATTTGTAAGTATATTACAAAATGTCACAGAAAGACATTTCGAAATTCACGGCCTACTGATAACAATTGCGCCGACATTTATCTGATCAATGGACAAGCATGCCGTTGACTGCCAAAACAAAGAGAAAATCAGACACATTACGAACCGCAGCCTGCAAACTTTCACACATTTTAAATGTTATGAAAAGACACATATTTGGGTGAAAATGTTGAGCAGATGAAGTTCTCAAATGTAAAGAATAAACGATCAATTCAGTGTTGGCAATTGTCACTAATATCAATACCATATACCCTTCAACATATTTACATAAAAGCATAATATTATATAAGCTTTTAACCCTTCCACTGTGTTTAAAAGTCGTAAAAGTCAAAACCAGCCCGTAAAAGGTAGGAACCTCGTCTAAAAGCATCGCAGCTATGGATCCACAGCTAAATATTATATGTCACTACAAGTGAAATATTGATTAAACACTAAAGAATATGAACTAGCAACTGCTTTCGAAGTTTTTTTCTTTCATTTGGAATCTGATTGGTATCAAATATGATTGTGTTGTTGTTTTGGAATGAAAGTTAAACCGCACAAACAACTAAGTTGAATATACATCGGGCAACAAGCTTCCACCTTACGAGATATGACTTGCCAAATCAGAGCGCGTATTCAGCTCCGTCTTTAGCGACCGTGTGATCAGCATACGTTTAAAAAAAATTAAAAATGCATTTCCGTACCATTTAGGTCAAATAAGTACAGTTCTATAAGTAAATACAATTGTTTCGAGGTACAACAAGAGTGACATTCGAATTCGCATCTGAACACATTCGGTAATCATACCTGTAAAAACTACACTGCTAACAAGACAGGACATAACACTGATGTCGTGTGACATTCGGAATTTTCATTTGAACGCATTCGGTAACCGTACCAGTCCGGTTTGCTAATGACGTCCATTCAATCATTGAATTATGACAGTCAACGTAAACACGTACAAAAGTTTGGTCACGTATTTTGACGAGCAAGGAACAACATTTGCCGGTAAATGAACAGAAACCTATAAATATTAGGAATACATTACATGTTAGATATATTTTGACAAGGAATATATTATAGATCGCAAAGTCGGCATTTCAGAACGAGCTGTATTGTAGTAGCAAACATTGTGTAAGCAGACCCGTAACAGCGGTCATTTTGGAGGTCACCACAGGTAATTCAAGTGATTACGTGAAGATTAGTATCGCGTTATCAAAGTTTGCTCCACATAAACAATAAGCCGACTGATTCAAAATCACACATTGAATTAACATTTCATGAAATTCAACCCTATTTCATCTTGAGTGTCTTCCTCTTGAGTATTTCCCGCTGAGAAAACCCCAATCACACACTTTGTCATAATCTTGAGCATTCAGACAGGAATGGTCAACTCGACGCCTTTGATCCGCCGTTTGAACTTCAAATCACGTTCGACCGAGAGACAAAAGTTTTCATTTTTCCAGAAAACATCGTCAAATATACCGAAATCAGCCGTTTCCGTCATTTAGATGCAAATAACTTGTAACATAATGTGTTGAGAAATGAGGTCATACATTTCTGACATACAGTCAAACCTGTGTATAGTGGTCACTCAATGGACCAAGAAAAAGTGACCACTATATGGAGGTGGCCTTTCTATAGAGGGTGGGTGTGGCATTACTTTCTGTGCAGGTGGTGCGCTAAGTGGTTAATTTAGGGAATGATAAAAGCAATTGTAAAATTCCATAACATAAATCTGTTAAAAAACATAGAACAGCTATTTAGTTTCTGAAAGCTTGTAATGCAGATGTAAAATCAGTAAAAGTAACTTGTTTCGTGCTTGCCAGTCTGAGCATTTTTTGATAGAGGTCATTGAGAGTCAGATGTATTGACCATTATATACAGGTTTTGTACCAAAATAGAGCAATTCCATGTGACCACTGACCACATAAGAGAGGTGGCTGTTCTGTAGAGGGCCTTTAACATGTAAAATGCCATGGGACTGCCACAAATTGACCACTATAGAGAGGTGACCGCTCTGTAAGGGTGACCACTATGACAGGTTTGACTGTATATTGTGATTTAGAGACCAAACATCACGTCATGTATTTATGACAGAAATATGTGGGACATCAAAGTTGGATGTTGGTATTTAAATATACAATGCAAAGTTGCTGACTTTTGGCATATGAGGTAGAGTAACGGCGCTTTCGGGGAGTATGACCAAGACATCAGATAACAAGTTTGATTTAATATATTGAACTTACGGGAGTTGTACGTCAACCATGATTAGCCAAACTGATGGGACTTCAAACAAATAGAGTTCACGTAATTTGCAGTACTAGGGCTTACTTACGTACCGCCACGGATGTAGGCCTACAAAAATGGTACCGCTAAACGGCGTTGGCATTTTATGGCGATCAGCGCAAAAATGATCTGAGAATTTTACTGTACAGCTACAATAGACCATAGACACATTAGTTCAACATGCAGAGCGATTTTCCGTAGCAGCACACACCCCGTCGCGTCGCGGCTATGGTTATCGATGCGTACAGAGCTGTAAACTATGTCGATAAGCTTATGTCGGTCAATTTGTAGTTTTCTTAATTACTTCATGGTGAACGCGCCAATTGGAGTCGCAGTATTGCTATCACTCTGTAAAAACTGCATTGCTAAGGGGTGGCCCTAAAACGAAGGGGGAAGGGGGATACGAAGGGCTTATGACCCTAAAATGAAGGGGAAGGGGGTTACGATGGGATTATTATATTCATATTCTAAGAAGATAAAACTTGGATAAAACAATGCAAAAATAAAATATTGTCCTGACTATGATACAAATATGAAAAAAAGAAATCTTATCCTCACACTTAAAGGACTTATGTTAGTGGACAAGGCGGGGTGGCTTTATGTAGAATGCAATATATACAAGAACCATATGCATGATCAATAACTATCACTGATGCAGTGAAATTGGATATGATATTCCCAGTAATAGAAGAAAATACTTTGATAGCGATACGCAAAAATGAAATATTGTGAATATTGTCATGAAATAGTGGACACAAAAATCGCCTTCGGAGCCCGTTGGTGCAGATGGGTCCCTACTTTGAATTTGCAGGTGGTCGAGAAAATAGGCAATATCCCTGATTTTCAGATGGGGCGTTCCCGTGTATATCAGTCACCAAATAAGGGGCGGGGTTTTAATCACATGTCCATGGTAACCGTAGGCAACCAATCCTCCAGCTTGGACACTCTGGAGGTAGCCTTCCTGCAGTGAGCAGTGAATATCTGTGCTCTCCTGATCTAACCCCTTGGCTACCGCTATTTCCTTCTATTTTGCATTAAATCCTACTTCTTGCTACTCTTAGTAGGCCTCCGTGAGGCTAAGGCGCCAGATTTACAGGTATACTAAGTTAGTTTTCCAGGTTCTCTTTGTGGTTGGTTTCGCCTGCGACAAGGCGTACATTCAGTCTCCTCTCTAGACCCAGTTTCATATGTGCGTGTTCTGTCCAAGCACAAGTCGAACACCTCAGTGACGGACGTCATTCAGAATCCCGTTCACGTTACCATACTGCATATTTCTGAGAAAATTGTCCTCACGTATTTATCAGGTGTTGATTTTCATGGTATTGGTAATTCAGAGGATTTCGTTACAATATCATGTCCCCTTCGTGGCATAATGTACAGTTATAGGCCCCATTTTTAGTATGCTACTAGAGCTCAAGTGGAATCAATTGTACTTAAAGTCCTCCCTCTTCGTCCTATAACACCAGTCCCTTAAGCCTGAGGAAAATATTTCTTTTTGTGCGTATTGTTATTAAAGTATTCTCTGCTGACACTAGAAATATAATGTCCGCCTTCATGGCTTCAGTGATAGTTATAGGCTTTGTCCTTAGTATAGTGATGGTGCCTGTATGCAACATTATTCGCAAAGCCCCACTCCCTTCGTCATTTTATATAAATTCCTTAAGCCCTCAGATATTATTTGTTTTTTTTTTGTGTATTGTTATAAATGTGTTCTCTACTGACACCGAGAATACCATATCCCCCTTCGCGGCAACAGTTAAAATTATAGGCCCCGTCTTTAGTATGGCACTAATGCCTGTATATTTAATACTGTACACTAAGCCTCCACCTCTTCGTCCTATAACATAAGTCCCTTATGCCTGAGGACAATATTTCGTTTTTGCATCGCCTGATCAATGTGTTCTCTAGTGACACTGAGAATATCATAACTGCCTTTGTGGCAATATTTAAAGTTATAGGCCCCGTCTTTAGTATGGCACTAATGCCTGAATATTTAACATTGTACTCTAAGCATCCACCACTTTGTCCTATAACATAAGTCACTTATGCCTGAGGACAGTATTTCATTTTTGTATATTGTTATCATAGTGTTCACTTCTGACACTGAGAATATCATGTCCCCCTTTGTGGCAAAATTTAAAATTATAGGCCCTGTCTTCAGTATGGCGCTAGACCCTTTATATTCAACGTTAAACACTATGCCCTCCTCCTTCGTCCAATAACATAAGTCCCTTATACCTGAGGACAATAACTTAACTTTGCATGTTTCTTTCAAACTGTCCTCTACTGACACTGTGAACACCATTTTCCCCTTCGTGGCAAAATTAAAAGCTATAGGCCTCGTTTTCAGTATGTTACTAGAGCTCATGTAGTATTGATTGTACTTAAGGCCCTCCCTCTTGTCCTATAACTCCAGTCCCTTAAGCCTGAGGAAAATATTTCTTTTGTGCGTATTGTTATTAAAGTATTCTCTGCTTACACAAGGAACACAATGTCCGCCTTCATGGCTTCCGTGATAGTTAAAGGCTTTGTCCTTATTTGTGGTTGTGGGGTCTGTGTATTAGACATTATTCACAAAGCCCCACCCCTTTGTCATATTTTATCAATCCCTTAAGCCCTAAGAGAATATTTCTCATTTGCATATTGTTATCAATGTGTTCTCTACTGACACCAAGAATATCATGTCCCCTTTCGCGGCAAGATTTAAAGCTATAGTCCCGGTCTTTAGTATGGCACTAATGCCTGTATATTTAACATTGTACACTATGCCTCCACCTCTTCGTCCTATAACATAAGTCCCTTATCCTGAGGACAATATTTCGTTTTGCATCGTGTTATCAATGTGCTCTCTACTGGCACTGAGAATATCATGTCCCCCTTTGAGGCAAAATTTAAGTTATAGGCGCTACCTTCAGTATGGCGCTAGACCCTTTATATTAAACGTTAAACACTATGCCCTCCCCCTTTGTCCGATAACATAAGTCCCTTATGCCTGAGGACAATTTTTCATTTTTGTATATTGTTATCACTGTGTTCTCTACTGACACAGAGAATATCACGTCCCCCTTCGCCTTAATATTTAAAGTTATAGGCCGCGTCTTCAGTATGGCACTAATGCCTCTATGATAAACATTATACGCTAAGCTTTCCCCTTCGTGCAATAACATCAGTCCCTTATGCCTGAGGACAATATTTCATTTTTGCATCTTGTTATTAATGTGTTCTCTCGTGAAACTGAGAATATCATGTCCCCTTCGTAGCATTATTTAAAGTTACAGCAAAAAACAGGATGGTTGGACAGTCTCATATGCATAACGTTTACTTTTTTGTATGTCCCACACAAGTTCTGTAGATAACATTGTAGATAACAAGAACTGACTCATTTGAGTGAAATACTAATCATGTAACTCTCCACTCCACTGTTTATCCTTGTGTGTCTATAAAAACAGATTGGCATCAGTATGTATACATTGCATTATGGTTTGTTAAGCCACAATGCTGTCCTAATTAACTTCTATGGCGCTTAATCAAGGCCAATATTCGAACTCCCAATTTTCAACTATCGAACTCCACATTTTCCACTTTCGAACTCCCAATTTTCAAGTATCGAACTCCACATTTTCAACTAAGGAACTCAACATTTTGGATTCGTATTCCCCATTTTCAACTGTCGAAGTCATAAATCCCCCTAGACCAAGAGCCAGCGAACACAAGCCAAAATGAGCATATATATAGTCAATACGACTTTAAACATGGGGCCCGGGGGCACCGACGTACTTTGTGACTCCTAATGTTTATTAATTGCCATGATTGTGAAGTTTGTCAAAAAGTAACATTGTTTGGACATGAATGAGTTATTTGACCTGGCTGGTGACTGCTCCAGCAAGAGTTCAAGTGTGGAATCTAAGTATCAACAGCCTTGATATGTTTGAATTAAGAATAACAGATGGGACTCAATAGGATCAACAATATCTAAAACTGGAAACAGTGAACTTATAAAACGCAGAAGGGGAGAAAATTTAGCCACAAACTATTGTAATATAATGGACAATAGCTAATCTAAACCAAATTACATAAACTGTACTATTGGCATTGATTACACATGTATCTATTATCCATCAAATAGAAAATAAATTTGGGCCATTGACTAAAAAACATTTGCTTGTTACACTCACCACTTGTACATGTACTTAGTATTTGGAGTTTACACCTATCTACAATACATGTTCAATGAAAAAAGTTTGGACACTGTAGGTCAACAGCGCATCTGAATCTATGAGACTAAATAACCTAGCCCCTCAAGTAGGTGTTAGGCAAAAACAATATTTAATTTTAAATTTCGTAGTGAAGAGAAGGACATACAATAAGGTGAAAAGCAAACTAAATATACAAACTGAATATACAATGATATGGAAATGCTGTCTCACAGTCATAAGTATCTGGTGTGTGCCAAGAGACAAATATTAAAATCGGACAGCATCATCCTGACCACAGTTTCTCTGACTGGTTTGTTCCCTTCTTATTTTCTGACACTGTGATATATGTACAAAATATTTATATGCTGCTATTCACGATAGTTATACAACATAGCTTGCATTTTGTTCACAGTAGAACTGAGTTTTACATGAAAGATAACTTTCGCGTAAACCGTAAATTCTGGCTTCGGGCAGCTCAAACGTTAACGTCGCAATATTACATTTTTTCTGATATGATACGGAGTGACTTGCAGTTGCACACATGTGCAATATGCAGTGACAGTCGTGTAATTCATAGTAGGAGAGTCTACTACATTCTCTGCTACCTCCATGATTCAAGCATAGTGATGTTGACAATTACATGCATGCCAGTGCACGATTTCAAGTAACCAAGAGGAAATTCTGATGGTTTTTTAGTTTAAATATCTATAGCAATAGCGAAACAAACAACATTAATTATTGTGACCTTGCTAAAGTGCAATCTCAGATCATGTATGATCTGATGATCATGCCAAATTGCCATGTCGGATTTTGCCGTGATTCTGAAGTGCGCGTACTTCCTGAGTAAATCGGTCAACATAAGCACACGCTGTCTTCAGCGATCGAAGTCAACAATGATGTCAAAATCAACGCACAACTGACGAAATTACCCGATTTCAAAGAAGAAACAGAAAAGTAAACGTTATCGCTGTGTGAAAGGAGAGAAAACGATGCTAACTAGTTACATGAGCAAGCGCATACTGAGCGTGCCCTCGCTCTCGCCCTGCTCTGTAGCATTGTGTATTACAGGTCTCCGGTGGGATTGCCTAGGTAGAACTTGACAAGTTTGCCGCTATTAGAAATGGCTTCGCCGGTACCGCGACCGGGTGAGTACCGAGTACGAGGCGCCAAATGTAAAAAAATTAATTTACACAATCAGCCTTACTTTAGAGATAGAACAGCTACTGAGGATATGTATATAGAGAGGAATTATATATATATATATATATATATATATATATATATATATATATATATATATATATATATATATATATATACCACACCCAGTTGTTTGGTCCGAACGTATTTTAATGAACTTGTGACACAACGTTTCGCTCCAAAACTGGAGCTTCTTCAGGTGTACTGTATAACGGAAAATACAAAGATCGTGCTTATAAATAAATGCTGTACATTAAGAAATCATTGCTTTACAAAACTTTAAACTGTGGAATTGTTTGAGAAAGTCGATCGATTGGAAATGATATGTAATTATGTGAAAAAAGTACCGACCTTGCAGTCCGACGCCCAAAGTTGGGATCTGGCGTGCGGATATGCAGGTGAATGGCTATTTATAGCTCCGGGAAATGGACCGAGAGGGCGCTGTGGGAACTTATTTGAATATTGGGCGGATGTTTAAGCCAACAGGTGAAAGAGTATTGAGTTTCTGGATCCATAGTGATTCAATTTGTTTACGCAGCTTATCATCTGACTGATATATTTGCACTATCGTGGAAATTGTAATGTCGTTGATGTCATGCTGATCAGAGTTGAAATGAGTGGCTACAGGGGTGTCTTTATTATGGCGAGTAGTCGAGAGATGATTGTTGAAACGCAGTCTAAGTGAAGTCTTACTTTCACCCACATATTGTTTTGAGCAACGTTTGCATGTGATGAGATAAATGATGTTTTTACTTTGACAGCTCATATTATTTCTGATTTCATGGGTGGTATTGTTGGCTGTGCTAGTGAAATGGGTGATATCCGCTGAAAATTTGCAAACATTGCATGCCCTTTTTGAGCCGCATTTAAAGAAACTAGGTTTGTGTGTAATGGACGTACTAATGTCGGAGTGAACCAGAAGATCGCGGAGATTTCTGTTACGACGGTATGATATTATAGGTGTATCTGGTATCGCCTGTGCATATCTTTGTGATTTGTGTAGAGTGTTAAAGTGTGAGGAGATAACTTTTTTCAAGTCGGGATGACGAGGATTGAAGGTGGTGACAAGGGGGATGCGGGATTGGGGTTGTTTATTATGGTATTGTAGTAAGGTTGTTCTGGGAATCGCCTTGGCACGTTCGATTTGGTTTACCACAAGATTTCGTGGGTAGCCTCGTTCCAAGAGAGAAAATTGTAGTTCAGAAAGATGTATGTCTCTCCAATGAGTTTCTGAACAAATGCGACAAATTCGAATGGCCAGGCTATATGGTAAACCCCGTTTAACATGTCAGGGGTTCGAGGAATTAAAATGAAGATACTGATGGGTGTCGGTAGGTTTTTCGTATAAATCGGTCATAATTTTGCCGTGATCATCCATGTTTATGAATGATGTCATGTTCCCATTGTTGTATTTGTTGAGTGATGTTCACGGGCACCTTGTGTTGGAATCTTGTCTTTATTGATGATGCAATGTTATTGACTTCATTAGCATGTAGACGCGCCTGGTGAGCGTATTCTTTTATGAGAAGATTACATAATGTTTTTGACGCATTACGTAAAACCTTGTTCCACTTTTCTGTGAAAGATGATGACTTGCCGACGCATGACATCATCCATAAACTGGTTAACAGATGATAAGCTGCGTAAACAAATTGAATCACTATGGATCCAGAAACTCAATACTCTTTCACCTGTTGGCTTAAACATCCGCCCAATATTCAAATAAGTTCCCACAGCGCCCTCTCAGTCCATTTCCCGGAGCTATAAATAGCCATTCACCTGCATATCCGCACGCCAGATTCCAACCTTGGGCGTCGGACTGCAAGGTCGGTACTTTTTTCACATAATTACATATCATTTCCAATTGATCGACTTTCTCAAACAATTCCACAGTTTAAAGTTTTGTAAAGCAATGATTTCTTAATGTACAGCATTTATTTATAAGCACGATCTTTGTATTTTCTGTTGAACAGTACACCTGAAGAAGCTCCAGTTTTGGAGCGAAACGTTGTGTCACAAGTTCATTAAAATACGTTCGGACCAAACAATTGGGTGTGGTAGTGTGTATCAATCAAGTTTTTTATATTATTCCACTCCACTCTCCACTGGGGATCAACTGCTCACGTCCTATTGATACTATATATATATATATATATATATATATATATATATATATATATATATATATTTATACATACATACATACATACATACATACATACACACATACGTACGTATGTACGTATGTGCACACGTACATTCGCAAAAAGATGCATAAACACACACTATACATACATATAAACAAACACACATACATACATACATACATACATTGCAATAGCTAGCTTCCAGAATTGTAATGATGAAAGAAAAGAAGAAACAAATTACACTCATCCTGCAGTTCCAACAAAAAATTACTACAGTGTACTGATGGATCAACAGCATGATGATCATTCACAACCTCCATCTCCTTCAAAGGTAGATGATAGACGTCCATCAAAATTAACACCTCACCGCAAAACCCATTTAAATGAATCCCTTGGGAGGAAACACTACCACAGCATCAGTAGAACCAATGTTCAAGCCTGTACAGACCAGAAGACCATTATTTTTGGTGACTCTGTGGTGCAGAGAATTCAGCCAGGTAGACTTAACAAAACAGAAGTAGTTGTAATGAAAGGTGCTATGTTCCCAGAAATCACGTCTTGTATACAAAATATGTCTGACTTTGTGAAAGAGTGTGATAATGTAATAGTTCATGCTGGCACAAATGATGTGAAGAATTCTATCTGTATTTCAAGCATTGCTGAGGAGTGTGCCAACACAATCCGAGCTGTCAAGAAAATCAATCCAAAAGCAAATGTGTTTATATCCAGTATCTGTCCAAGACTGGACCGAAAACAAGGTGAGGTTGGTGTTATCAATAACCAG
Source organism: Ptychodera flava (assembly GCA_001465055.1). NCBI lineage: Eukaryota > Metazoa > Hemichordata > Enteropneusta > Ptychoderidae > Ptychodera > Ptychodera flava. The sequence goes on along the minus strand of LD353853.1, from coordinate 13,701 downwards.
CTCAAACAAGTGGCCAATGACAATGAGTCAACCTTCATTGACAATGATCCATGTTTTAAGATATCACAATATGTGATCAATTCTTCACTTTACTACGATAAGGTTCACTTGAACAATGATGGATTAGCAAGGCTTGTAAATAATTTCCATAGCTATGTGCCTGCCATTACGAATGGGATGAACAGCAGAAGATTTGGAACCATGCAAAGTCCACCAAAGATGAACACGGGTAGTGATAGACAACACCCTCATGTAAAATTCAACCCAAGCAACTATGTCAACCAGTATCGCAGGCCAACTCTTCAGAATAGGCAATTTCAGGGTTGCTACAACTGCGGAGAACCGGGTCATAATGTGCGTACTTGCCGCCATGAAAGGAAACTCTCCTGCCACAACTGTCGCAAGGTTGGTCACAAAGCTAAGTTTTGTATGCAGCGCTCCATGTAGGATGATGGCCAAGAAGAGTGTGCCGCTAGTAGTTTTAACTCTATTGAGGAAAGCAACTCAAATGTTGGAAATTTAGTTCCATCTGTGATGCCACGCATAAAGAGAGAAAAACTTTTATACAAAATAGAAAATAATCATAATGGCATTGTGCCTCCTAAACATGGTTTAAAACAGAAAGACATTCCTGGGAATAACATTTGTTTGAAAAATAACACCCCTTTAAATGCAGGTAAAACCATAAAAATTGGTTTTAATAACATTAGAGGTCTTAAATCAAAGAAACAGGAGCTCTCAAGTCTTTTGCATAAAGAAAATATCAGCATCTTTGGCTTATGTGAAACATTTACGAAGGAAAATAGTATGATAGCCATACCTGATTACAATTTTCTACAGAAACCACGTACCACCAAAAAGGGGGGTGGGTTGGGTATTTTTCTTCATAAATCTGTGATTATTATTGATGATCAGTGTCTTGACTCTCATAAGGATGACTGGGAAAGATTATGGGTAAAAATGAAATTTAATGAGACCAGTGAGGTTATATGCCTGTGTGTTATATATTTCCCTGTTGATGGTAGAAATAAGATATTAGCTGAGGATTTGTATCACCAATTACTAGTGGATGTATTAACTTTAGAAAATCAAGGTATGCAAAATATTATCATCATGGGTGATTTTAATGGAAAAATTGGTGAAAACATCGTTAATGGAGATACAGTGAAAAATGATAATGGAAAAATGCTTTTGAATTTCTGTGATGACTCTGACCTCAATATAGCCGATACCCTCCCATGCGCACATGGTACATTTACATGGTTTAGAAATAACCAACACTCTGTTCTCGATTATATCATACTCTCTGATAAAGTCAAACAAAAAACTACAAAATTCATGGTGGATGATGACATGAATTATCATCTAGGGAGTGATCATAATGTTTTACTTTTATCTTTAAATTTAAATGAAAATCCCTTTCAAGAGCCTATTGAGAAAAAAGAAAGGTGGAATCTTAATTATGACCCAGACTGGGATCTGTTTGAAGCATCAGTAAGGGATGTTTTTGGTGA
>LD353848.1:561087-573705 GCA_001465055.1 Ptychodera flava | reverse complement strand
GCGTAACTTAAATAATCAGTCAGATTTTTCAGCACGCCCAACGTTAACATATCAAGCATACATACATCAGAGATATCTGTATGTCCAATATTTTTCAGCGTGCTCTTAAAGCTCATTACTTTAATATATCAGACATTTTTCAGCATGCCCTTCAGGTGCATGACTTTGATATACAAGGCATATATATCAGAGATATCAGGATGTTTCATATTTTTCGGTGCGCCCTTCGGGTGCCATACTTTAATAAATCAGAGATATCTTGATGTTTGCTAAGTGAAAGTGTACCATTATGAAATCTGCATTTCATATGAAAAGATGACAAATTCCTGATAATTTTCTGTTCTCTCTATGAGAATTCAGTATGAGAAAGCAACATGCACAAATATTTCACAATATATATTTGATACAGCGACTTATTTTAGAGATAGAAAAATGACAAGATATCTTTCGTTCTCATTGATGCAATTATTTTCCTTTGTCACAGGTTTTCTGTAGAAAGATGCTTTTTATATATATATATATATATATATATATATAATTTATGTCCACCTTTTGTTTTACCTATGTCGCGCCCCCGGGGGGGGTTACCCTGTTTTCGAAATTTGGAATAGGGGGGGTCACCCTGTTTTCAAAATTTGGAATAGGGGGGGTCAGCCACTTTTTGGGGGTCACCCTGTTTTCAAAATTTGGAATAGGGGGGGTCAGCCACTTTTTGACGTCGGCAAAAAATAATCCCCCCCCCCCCCCAGGCCGAAGAAACTGACCAGTCCCTAAGAATGTCTGAAATGTGTAAAGATTTGCCACCATGTAAGGGAATACGAAAGTCCTATAAAGTATAAAAAAAAACATAAGAAACAATGTTTTTTGAATAACTATAACTCTGAGTATAACTTACGGCCAGAATAGTCATCGTATTTTGAATTTCAAGGAACAACAACAAACATGTGTCATTTGAACTTATAGCTTAGAATGTTGTGTTGTAGCCAGGTTGTGGTAAACGGATGTTACAGCGTTCTCCCCAGAGCAATTACAGAGTGGTGGCCGCCACTCTTTAATTTTTGGTAAACAGCAGAAACTCATTACCATAACAATTACATTCATTTTTATGCAAATTAGCCATCACTCTACCAGAAAATCCCTCGGGAGAACACTGTGTTAATATGAGAAGGTACCAAATATTATTAAAGGAAGTTCACCAAAGCTGATTTTAACATATGCTGCTAGCTTTTAGGTCACTAGACGGTAACCAAATACATATGGCACGTATGTATTGAGGGTATCATACCCTCAATACATACGTGCCATACATATTCACATTCACACCAGGACCTGGTGCGAACTTAAATGATAATGCCATACCCATCAGAAGATTGTCCCTGCCATATCACGTGATGAAAGGGCCAAGCTTGGTGCTTTTCCCCTGATTCAAAATACAGTGAGTAGATGAAGCCCTAAAATGCAACTTCCGCCACTATTTTTATCCGTTTTTGTAAAAAACTCTGCGAGTTATAAGTGGCGAAAATGGCTTTTCCGGAATAAATGACACACAAGCTGGCAAATATGTAAAAATCAACCTTGGTGAACTCCCACATGCTAAAGCTACAGTGTTTTGATTAATATTTAAAGCCATATAAAACTTGGCGTACATATTTACCCTCGCTTTTACACATCATTTCATCGGACACAGTCAGGAATAGTGGGATCTGACCAGTGAAGCTGACGCTGCAGCGTCAACACTCAGAATCATTTTTGCCAATACCCTTGAAGCCGATGATGAGCACGACGTTTTTAAGGGTCTTCAATCTTGGCCCCAGTTTCAAATTCTCAATTGTGGACAATAAACATACACACGTTTCTGTAGATAGCACATTTTTATTGCTTATGATAAGCGCTCAGCAGAGATGAGATTTGAACATTTGAATCATTCCTCCTCACATTATTCTGATACGTCCGTGCCAGCTTCAGCATCAGTCAGCAATATAGTTTATGCTATTGCTAAAATTATAAACAAGTGAAATGAAAGTTTAATGGTACGACTTCCTCGCCGCACTTATCACAATTATTTAGGGGTATTTGTTTATTGTGACACCTTGGCATTTATGTAAATAAAAATCACAGTAGAGTATCTCCTCCAGATCAAAGTACTTTTTGTATTGAATAAGGCCCAACGGTAATCTCTCAAAATAAATTCAGAGAAAGTAGACTGCTACTGGAGTCTTTCAGATGGTCACAGTAGAATTGAAGTTATTTTTGATGTTTTAGAAGGTACAGTACTAATGCTGAATGTGATACTAACTTACCCCCGCTTGTCTTGTAGACTTCCTGAAATAAGTTTTGAGAATGCCAAGGGGCTGTCAGATAAACAGGTAAAGGCACTGAAGCGGAGCCTTGAACGAGAAGCAAAAAAGTTCCTGGGAGAGGTAAGGGCTCGTGAGTGTATCAGTGTTTTCTCTGCATGTTCACTGAAGGGGCAATTTCTGCCCCATTTGTCAAAATTAGGGGGGCAGAAACAACAGCAAATTCACAGGTCACTACACTATGCGCTAGGGTCACCATCATATGGGCGTATTTGCTTGCTGTGTTTTGTGCACGATTTTCGCACTGTCAGTAACTTTCAAAGGGCAGAAAATGGCTCGAAATGCGCAATTTGCGAAATTGCACTGTTAAGAGAAAAACCTGGTGTATAGTGACTGACCTTATATGATGGTAACCTCAAGTCTGCTCATCACAGGATATGTAAAGACAGACAATGTAAAGACAGATAAAAGGAGCACACTGAAAGACCGTTCAATAACACATGCTTTCAAGTCCGAGTACAGAGAGCAAGAAAAAAGAAAGTGACATGATTTCTTTAACGCACAAAAAAATGTGTGTGCCAATGAGGTAACAGCCATTCTCAGAGGCTGCAAATTCTTTATGCAGAATGCTATGGCAAGATCCTCGACTCTCATGTCTTGCGTTGTTAACGTCATGTGAGTTCTTGATTGATTTTAGAAGGTTGTCATTTACAATGTAGAAAAACACCACCAACAACAATTTGTTCCTAAAAGTTGTCATAATGTGCAAAATGTCAAGCTTGATATGTACAATTGTGTTTGGAGATGAGAAATTTTTGTTTTGTGTGTGCAAGATCCAAATTCTATGCTGCAGTGAATACATGAAAATTTATGATGCTTTTTTAGTACGCAGAATCTATCACAGTCTCAGGTCATTTTATAACTACAGTACTTATACTACTATTTAACAAGATTGTTCATGTGATAACTTGGATAAGTTAATCTATGGTTTGTCGGCAAAAAGAGTGATATTAATTGTGATGGATATATTCTATCATACAGGTGACATTCCATACATTTCTCGAACCTATACACATTCGCTACCTGAAAATATTGCCAAACTCGGGATACCTAATGTATTTTAAATAATGATGGGGGAGCTTTCACTGCAATTAGTATTTAACAATTTCCTCCTTTCAGGTGATGATACTGGAGATGGCGCAGTATGTCCAACAGTTCCTTCACGAGCACAACGTACCACAGATGAAGTCCTTCTACCATGAGATGCTTTCTAACGAGAAAAAGAAAGAAGAAAAAGCTGCCAAGGAGGAACTCAAGAAACATGCCCTGTTGAAGAAAAAAGAGGAAAAACAGGTTAATGTGATAGCATATAGTGACATCATATCTTAGAAAGCTTTCATTTTACAAACTGTAGTGTATATGAGTATAAGTAACTTTGCAAGTACATTAATGATACATAATATTTGACTGTATACAGGAATCACAAAGAATACAATGCATTGCAACTCATAAGATTTGGTCTCTGGGAAATATATTTTGAACACACGAAACAGAAACTTGCTACTCTACATGTACGTTCATGCTCATCCAAGATTTTCAAATTAACCTTCTGTCTGAGCTACCTTTAAACAATGTTATTTTATGTGTCTTCAGCGTAGAGAATTTGAAGAAGAGCTCAGGAGGAGAGAAGAGGCATTAAGAGAAGAAAACAGGAGAAGGCGGGAACCAATCAAGCAGGTATTTTGGTCGTCTTGAGTTTTCGCTGAAAATTTTTTACATGCAGTGATGATTTTCCTTTAAAGTACATATACATCAAACTTTCTTCAAGGAAACTTTCATCCATTCTCTTTCAAAATCAAGAATAAAAATCAATCAACTATGCAAATTGTGATACCAGAGAAACAAATAACCTTAAAATTATTTCAGAACTGGCTGCCATCCCTGTGCTAACTTTATCGGAAAATAAAAGTTTTGATTTTCATCAAAAAAATTATTTACTTCAAGAGCTTCAAAATGAACCCACACAATTGGTAGATCAGAAAAGAATCTTAAAAAATTGAGAGTCTGAATATCTGTCTCCCAGGCACATTTTATCTTAATGTACAGATATGATAATAAAGCTTTTTCCTTAGCCCTAGATATAACCCAATATAGTACATATACATGTAAGTGATGAGTGAAAAAAACTTGTTCATTTATGCACTGAAGGAGGAAGACCAAGTCAAAGAAACCAAGGTGAAGGAAGATACAGAGAGCCCAAATACCTCTCCAGATGCCAGTGGGGAAAGAGAAGATGAGAAAAATGACCAAAACTTCAAACCAAAGCCTTCACCCACACGCAGAAAACGACAACCAGACCCAGAACCAAGGTTTGTGAACTGCAATGTGATGATACAGTAGCTTCACTTACAGAGCCCAACTGTATCTTTCCATGTGACAGTATTGTGAGAGACAGTCTCTGTTTATGATCTTCTAAGCATATTTTGATATGTGTAAATTAATGTGGCATGTGTATCACATTTATGATGGGTAATTATTCAAGCACAGTCTTTATGAATAGTAACTGCATTGCAGAATCTAATGGAAATCTTCATATTCTGAAGAGTCAAATTCACACCATGGATAGAAACATTTACATGTAGGTTCGCATTTGTACAGACAGGTAAATGAAACCTTTTTAGCTCCCATATATGCATATGTACATGTATATATGCAAATGGGAGGTATTCTTACAAGGTGGCAGAATGGCCATCTGTGTATATGTATGTATGGATGGATGTATGTCCTTTAAGATCAAAAACATGAAAACCCCAGCACCCACAATCTTCATATTTGGTACTGAGGGGCATTCTAGGTTGGAGATGTGAATATGTTCAAATCAAGATATTTGTGAGAAAAATGTGCAAATGAGGTACAAAAAAGTGAAAATCCATTAAGATGCTGCAACTCAGGAACCATTTGGCAGCATGTGTTGATATTTTGTGCATAGGTAGGAAGCATCAATCCTTTGCACAAATGCCAATTTTACAGGGACATCTTTCATTTTGTATTTTTAAGATTTTTTAAAAGCTTGATTTATGAGAAGGAAAAAAATGTGAACCAAAAAATGACTCACATCAAACTTGTCTGATAGTTCATGCTATCATAGTAAAAAACCCAAACTTGTTCAGCTTTAGCCATGTAGACTTTGGCAGGTAATACTTTGTTCACTGAGTCACTGTTTTAAATCCTTTTGTCAGTTCATTGAAATTTTCTACATCCGTGTCAACTGCTTTGTCCAGCTTTGTGATGCCGGCGGTTCACTTGCCCTATTTCAGACATGCCAGTTCAAGTCGAGTGAGACATGAGTCCATGGGAAGTGGACTGAAGAGGGGAAACAGCAACACAGGAATCACAACCACAAAATTCTACACAAAGGGTGAAAGAAACATAAGCAAAGGAAAATGTCTTGGTAAGTTCTCTCATCGTATCGCTTTTTAAGAAACTTCGTTTTGGGCTAGAGTAACAAAGTGTCAAGATACGCCTGTTTACTCAATTTTACTGAAGGCTTAAAAAGGCCACTTGCCACGTGCCATCTAAGCAGGGAATATATTACCAAATACATTTGTCTGCTTCACATACCCAAAAAAGCATTTAAAAGTTAAACCTACAGCACCTGGTGAACTCAAAGTTTCAGGAAATTAGCAGATTTGAATTATGACCCACAGCTGTCATCTGAATTGTATACATTACATAAAAGTCAGGACCGAGAGTGAAAATTCTTTACCCTGTGAAAGACTCCCAAGACCTGTCTAATCCAGCACGGTTTTCTTTTTACCAGGCCAGGGAAGTTCAGGCAGTAGGGTGTATGTTGGAATGGACTCCCATAGTGGAGAATTAGTAGCAATAAGTGAGTGGACTCTGAAATGGAAGCACTCCAAGAGAACATCACCAAATGAAGATAGTGATAAAGAGAAAGTTGCACAGTACATGGAGCAGGTAAAAATTAACGTTGTTAAAAGTGAGCAGTGTTGTTAGTGACAGTTATTATTACGAAACACAAAGTGTTTCTGCTACATGCACTGCTTTTATCGTATACCTTGAATCACATTCCTGTGTAACGCTATGGAAAAAAACGAATTCACTCTTGTTCAGTAACTTGCCATATCACGCCCAGGCACACTTTGTCCAAAAATGGCAAGCATGCACATTTCAGAATTAGCTTTATTAGTCCCCACGGACACCATCCGGGGGAACTTATAGGTTTGGTCATGTCTGTGCGTGTGTTCGTGCGTGCATGCGTGCATCTGTGCGTCCGTAGATCACGCAGATATCTCAGACATGCCCTGGTCAATTTCTTTCAAACTTTGCAGAAGGATAGTACCCTACCCCATACAGATGCATGTCGATTTGTTTCACAATGTGATCAAATTTGGCTGTGTTAGAGGACTTTTTAGTTTACACCTCCATAGACTCCCATGTATAAGTCAGTTCTACATAGACTCCCATGTATAAGGCCAAGAAAAATAAAAATTTAGTTTCTCATCATATTCATATTGCAAAAAGGATGCAGTGACACAGTTTTTAGTCCCCACGGATGAAGTCCAGGGGGCTTATAGGTTGCATCATGTCCGTCCGTTCGTCCATCCATTCGTCCAACAGTTCATGCAGATATCTCAGATATTTTGACATGTCACGTGACCTCAGTGACCTTTGACCTCAAATATACATATTTGTCCATAACTCAGTAACCACAAGTGCTACACCCTTCATATATGGTATGATGGGACACCTTATGACGCCACATATTGTACCTCATTATTAAGCACATATCTAATTTTGAGCGAGCCAATAGAGCTAGAGGTCTGATTTTGGGTATATAGGGATAACTTAGCAATACAGTTTTTTTGACAAAATGTCACGTGACTGCAATGACCTTTGACCTGAAATATACATATTTGTCCATAATTCAGTAACCACAAGTGCTACACCCTTCATTTTGGTATGATGGGAGACCTTATGACGCCACATATTGTACCTCATTAATTATGTGAATATCCAATTTTGAGCAAGCCAATAGAGCTGGATGTCTGATTTTTGGTATATAGTGATAACTATAGGATAGAAGTTTTTTGACAAAATGTCATGTGACCTCGATGACCTTTTAACTAAAATATACGTTTATGTCAATAAATAAGTAACTGCAAGTGCTATGTCCTTTATATTTAGTAGGATGGGAGACCTTATGACAACACACGCTTTACCTCATTAATTATGCACACATCTAATTTTGGGCAAGCGAATAGAGCTAGAGGTCTGATTTTTGGCATATAGGGATTAATTAGCAATACAGCTTTTTTTTCAAAATGTCACGTGACCTCGATGACCTTTGACCTTATACATATATATATATGCATAACTCAGTAACCTCAAGTTCTATACCCTCCAATTTTGATAGGATACTAGACCTTAAGATGTCACATCTTGTACCTCATTTATTATGCGCATATGTATTTCATGGCTGGCCAATACAGCTAGAGGTCTGGTCTTTTTGCCTGATTTAGAACCATAACTCAGACATGCCTCATGTGTTTCAAATTGGGAACAACGACATAGACCTATGTGCCCATAGATCTCAACATATACACTCCAGATACTTCTTAATGACCACATTTCCCTGCCCCATCAAGACTAATACTCCTATTGCAAGTGGGGACTATATCATTGTCAATGACTTGTTCTGGTTGCTAGGCACATTGCTATTAGGTAACATTCCATTCCTAGATAAAGCAGGCAGGAGCTTCAAATAATGTCTCCTCACTCTGATCATAGGTGCGAAGTGAAGTACAGAAAAATCTGGTGATATTTCTATTGAAATCCAGTGTTTAGTAAGAAATATACAATGGTGTCTGTTTTGTCTCAAAAGATGAGAAAGTGAACTATAATAATATAAATCAGATTGAGTGCAATCATGCAATGCTACATAAGAAAAGCCATCATCCATCCCTTATCACATGATTTCTATCTTCAAATCATTGCACAATATTAATAACTACATATTGGTCATTTTATAAGGTATATGATGAAACTTTTACAGCCCTGATACAGGTTTTGTGTACCTTGGTAGCAGGCGCTCTTATGTTTGGGCCCTTCTACTGTAAAACCTCGGTCTGCAAAACCTGTGTCAGGGCGGTAAAAATTATTATTGTATAGGCACTACTTCTATTTCATATCCGCTTTTAAGTGTGTATGCATGTATTTTTTGTAAATGAATGTTATAGATACAAATTGACTGCACATTGTTGGTCTGCATATATCCTTTTGTAAAATTATTTGATCACAGCCACTCTTTCAATTTTTAGAGAGAAAGACCTCGTTCCATCTCAGAGAAAATCCAGATGAATCATAATGTTCTCTGAGTTGAAAATCCCAAAAAGAATTGGTATTTGTCATAAGCTGTGTTTACATTCTCTTTTGTCACATAAACATTTATGTGTTCTCATTGCATCCGCTAGGTTGTGAGCATTGAGCAAGAACTGTTTAACCTCTTGAAGCTTAGTCATCAAGGCCTTGTACATTACTTAGCCATCAAGTATGCTGAATTGACAGACTCTATCAAGATAGAGGTAAAGTATCTCTTCAGTGTCTTCAGAATACAACTTCAGACATTGAGAAGTCATGTTTGATGTCGTGCTTTGTCCTTTAAACCGAGTGAAATTAATTGTGGATTCCAGGAAATCTGAATTTAGGTTTCATTATTAGAGTAACACTTGATTTTTAAACTATGCAGAAAACATCAATTTTTTCCATATTTTTATGGATTATTTTGTTGATATGAAATTATGGTAAATTTTCAAGTCCGGCAAAAGTCCGGCAAAGCTGTATTCTTTGTTCATGGAGAGTAAAAAAACTAAATGATTCAGTGAAAAGACACCCTCATCACAACAAGGCACCTGTCTTCAATATTGCAATTTTATTAAAACACGCAGATCTTACAAGAGTATGTTGGAGGTGGAACTCTCGCTACATTCATAGAGAATGGTGTGACTGTACAACCAGAAACTCTCCGGCATTATTCCATAGATATCCTTGAAGCTCTGCAGTATCTACACAACAAGGGTGTTGTCCATAAGGACTTGAAGGCTTCCAGTGTGTTCATTGATTCCATTGGACAACTCAGGCTTGCTCAGTATAGCATAGGGAAAAGGTAAATATATTCAGACAAACATCAAATTTTGAAGTCCTTTATGCACTGCAGAGACCTTGGTGACATTTAATATTTTCTGAATGTAAATAATATTCTTGAATTAAGCCAGTCTCAAGTAGTAACACTGTATGCATACTCTGTTTAATGAATGGAAGCTTTCTGACATTGATATGTCAGTTCTTGATTTTGACCATAATTTTATTCAAATAGCTTAACATGCTGCATGCCACACAACATTTTAAAACAACATCTAAAAGTTTTCTCAACACAGAATTTCAGGTACATTAAGATGTGCTGTACACTGAGCCGTCTGCGAACAGTCTGCAACCGTTTCCAAAATTTAGATATAAAGAGATCTTTTCAGGAAATGCTGAATAACTCCTACATAGGTGTATGTGTAATAATTGCTGTAAAATTTTGTGCCTTATTGAATGAATCTTTTGTTGCTTGCTATGTGACAGATTAGCTGATCTGTACTACAACGCCAACCCTGCAAAGCAAGGAGTAAGATTCAACGAGGACAAGGTCATTGGCAGAGGAGACAAGAAGGGCGACATTCTGAAGTTTGTAAGTTGGTTGAACTTTGGAAATTTGTTAGATCTGGTATTCTACATGTTTACTGTTGAAAGTATAAGTTTATCTAGCAAAGAAAAACATACAATGTCAAACTGTACTACTGAACTTTGATAAATTTCTATACTATCAACAGATAGAAGTGAATAAATAAGTCAATACTTGCTATTGGAGAGTCTTTTAAAGCTTAATCGAATTGTTCGTAAGTGTACAACTTCTTAACAAGTGACCACAGAAAACACCTGCCATCATACTGAAATCAGAAATGAACACAATTACAGGGGAAAAAATAATGTATGCAATCAGTAAAGAATTCATTCCCTAAACACTACTGCCAGATGTAGTTGAATCAATAGGAAAACTTGCCTTACAAGGCAATAATGGGACATATACAGTGAACATAGTGTCAGTCATGTTAATGAAACAAATCTTGAAAATTTTCCTGGAAAAATAGCATGACACCTAATTTTTCACGGAATAATAATTTTGCAAAGTTAACACTCTAATTTCAGGGAATGCTGCTCCTATCTCTGTGTCAGGGAGATTTTATTACAGACTATCCAGTTGTCATACCATCTTCATTGCCAACAAAACTTCAGGATTTCATTGGAAAGTGAGTTCATGCAGGTTTTTTCAGGACTTTGTGTAAATCATTTTCACCATAGTATCTGACAAATGCATATTTATCATTCAAATTATCTACTGACAAGTCTGTGTGTCAAACCGGTGGCATTCCTGTCGCTAAACAATGAGTGAAGGTCCTCTGATAGAAAGCACTCTTAACCCTTTCACCAACATGGTTTGTCCCAAATCCATTGTTTTCTATGGTAAAGTTGGATCTGTATACAGGGAACTGGGGTGAAAGGGTTAATGCTTGGTGTCATGGCCAATTCAAGTCATAGATTATAAATATTCTCATACCATCCAGTTCCACTGACAACATTTTCAAAGCTCCTAGACAGGGAATGCAGAAATAAAGTAATGTTATAATATAAATGTAATTGTGGAAAAAAATCACTGAAAAACACTCACAACTCTGAAGTCTGGTGTGGTGGCCTTCTTTCTAGCAGGGCACAAGTAATAGCTTTGGTAGAATTCACACAAACAGCAGTGTGCACTGCATAATTGTTCTCACGAAAAGAACATGTGAACAAGGACACCATCATGAGCTGTCATGCTATCTCTAATTTCCTCCATAGATGTGTGGAAAAAAATGACCAAGTTAGGTACAACACCCAGCAGCTTCTGAGTCATGCATTTATCAACGAGCCTGTAGAAGAGAATGGTTTTGACACAGAGAAAGAGACTTCAACAGGTAATGCAATGTCCTTTGTGTAGACAGGTATTTTCTAACTTGTACTGAAGACAAATAAATTGCTTGTATACTGGGAATGTATGCGTAGCTTTCATTAGTTTGTAGATTTCTCACAGCACAATATGCTGATGAAATGCACAGATTTCTCTTTCCATATCATTCGTACGGCACCTTAAACATATGCCAAAGAAGGGTCAACTTACATTTACTCTGTAAGCACTCTTTGGAAAGTCCACAACAAAGAAAAGACTACAGTTGACATGTGCATGGTAATGCCATAGTGCGTTCAGATATACACTATCTCTATCTATTTGCACCCCGTTGCAGGCAATGAAGGTCAACATGAAATCTTGACTGGTGAAATGCACTTTGCAACTCCTAGACCCATTGATCCAAGCAAGTCCAGACTGCACAGTGAATTTGAAGAGTTGCAGTGGCTCGGCAAAGGAGGCTTCGGTGATGTTATAAAGGTAGGCCGACCGGATACTTCTTACTTCAGAAATGATGTTTAATCGGTGCACTTCAAGGCTCAGTTTCATTGCTGCACCTTTTGTGAGATATTGACCCATTGTCTTATGCAATCTGTACATCTGTTGTTTTCTCACCAAGGTTCGGAACAGACTTGATGATTGTTTTTATGCCATCAAACGCATCCCATTGAACCCCAAGAGTAAAGAGTTCAACAAGAAGATCACCAGAGAAGTGAAATTGCTGTCCAGGTTAAACCATGAGAATGTGGTCAGGTGAGTGAAAGACTCGGATCAAATGTGATAGATTGTGAGAGAGTTTTGAAATTTGACTAAAACATGTTGTCAATGTGTTTGCAAGGGGAACGGTGATGTACTGTACTTTGGAAATAAAATGCCCCCATCGCAGCAGAACAAATGATGTGGAAATCGGTAAAAAGGACAGGACACGTGCCTTGAAAGTGAAAGAGTTAAACTTTTTTGAAACCTTCAACCTTTCTCTCACCAAATCAGCAATATAAAACCAGATATGAACTGAAAATGCTCACGTGTTTCATTATATATTGCATTTATGTGCAAGTTTGAACCTTTGCTACATGCTTTGCTACATTTAAAGTGTTATGATCAACACAATGAATTTCACCACAGATCAATTCTAAAGGTCATTAAGTATGCAAATATGTAATTAGCTGAAATAAAAATAATTAATTTCTTTGAGTACTGTCATTGTATCACAATATAGCATGTGTAATTACCTTTGGTCAAGTCCTTCAAGCTCTA
>LD353848.1:541596-551768 GCA_001465055.1 Ptychodera flava | reverse complement strand
AACTTCTCCCCCTCAGGTATTCAATAGAGAGAGTCTACCGATCTCGAAAGATATACGGGGCCCACCCGAAAGAGTTGACTGAGTGTGCTTTTGATATTGTCACCAACACAGCCAGCTGCCAGGTGCCTGAAGCTGAAGTGCTCCATGCAGTGTGTGAGATTATCAATGAGATTCCTGCCTTGCAGGTATGTGTATGTCCTAATTTTACAGGTGGGGTTGATTTTAAGGCAGGAGATCTTGGGATTCTTGACACATTTTGTGACTACCCACCCGGTTACAATGACAGATCTATGTAAGGCTCACAGTCATAGACAGAAACTTGTAATGTGTGTATTAGTTACTGAATATTGGTTGATATTGGAGCTAGTATACATTAACCCTTTGAAGCCTGCTCAACATAAGATACCCCCATGATGTTACAAGTCAGCAGGGGTCAGAAGTGGGTTAATAGGCTTTCCATCTACCCTCCATAGCATCAGACCATTATTGTCACTCATGTTGCCTGTTGATGCCTCCTAAACAATCCGTAATGTACATGTACCACCGCAAGTTCATTGTAGCTTTACAGCTTCTTCATGTTTCACTTGTAGCATTTCTATCGGTAAATATCAGGTATATGTATGTGCGCTCACCGGTTTTAATTAAGTGCTTTTTGCCCCTTCCATTTCAGTGTCGGTGCTATGTCATCAAACTGAATCACACCAAAATTCTGAAAGGAATTTTTAAACATTGCGGAATCCCTGAGGAGAAGCACAGAGAGGTGTACGACATCATCAAAGATGTGAAAAATGAGAAACTGACCACAGTGCAGATCAAGACAAGACTTTGCAGTCTTCTTTCTCTCTCTGTTGAAGCTGTGAGTGTTCAGTACTGGCTGCTTGTCAACTGCAGCAAAGGTTTAGCCCATATGTAGCCTAGACCCAAAATTCTAGAGTATGAATGTGCATGCTAGCTAGTCGGTGCTTGTGGAACTCACTGATGCAACATGAATGATTAGCTAAATGTCTTCAGGGGCCTAATGTGCGGCGTCTTGGAAACTTTCTGCCAGTTGCTTGGCTGAAACTCAGTGTTCTCATGTAATTATTTCCAAGCAGCCAATCAGATAAAGAACAGCCCTTGTGTCAGACTCCCTAACTTGCTGTAAATAATGCCAATGTAAAAATCAGATATAACCTGCACATACTGGCTCAAATGTGATACATTTTACCACCTGTAGTCATCAATATTCATCGTCAACTCCTAGTTTGGTAAAAGAAGCATACTGCCATCTGTGAGTTCAGAAACTCTGTGATCCCCAATGAATTTTGTACAGAAGTGGCAAGTGATGCGTGTGAAGCCAACATTGTGTAGATGCGGTGACTAGTCCATCCACAAACTCTAAGACCTGTACAGATCATACTGTGATAGAGATTTTAGATCTTGTTAGATTTGTCACTCATATAATGTTCAATTTAAACACCCTTCTCAATCTTTTTGCTATCTATAATTCAGGTTGATAATTTGTACAAGTATATCCAATTTGAAGGCTCATACAGCGAAGTCTCCCAGTTTCTAAAAAACCTTACAAGACGCAAGGGACCAAATCATACAAATGATATCAAGACAGGTCTTCACGAGTTGGAAGCGATCATCTCACATGCACAAATACTAGGAATTAGGCTACAGGTAAGTGGCAGAGTATACTTCTGTGCATTTGTGTAAACAACATCAAAAGTCAGCCAATCTCTGGTACATTTCTACAAAGTATTGGGACCTGTAGAGTAGAGATTCAAGGATTACGCGTTTTTGCTTTCTATGGGGAAGTGGGTACAGTAACTTTTGTACAGAGAGTTTGTGAGCTGGCCATATCACGTTGAATGATAGAGTGTCATACGTGATAAGATTAACATTCTTGTTGTGTTAATTTGGTAAATTCTCGATTAGATTGGAACTCACAATGTACGACACCATGTCGCCTAGCGAGGATGCCACAGTCAAAATCACTCACCTAAATCCCCATCCTTAAAAAAGTGGTTCAATATATATTGTCAGAAATGTTAGGAAATGGACCTATAGCTAGCAGTGTGAGATTGCTGTAGGTTGCTGATTGTATGGAATCTACAGTATACAATAGTCAAGTGTTTTGGAACTGGAATCAGGGTTTCTATTCATTCTGTGAGAGATCAAGAGTAAGTTCCAGAGATGTGGTTGCAGAATTCCTCACCATGAAGTTTATTGTTATTAATTATGAACCATTATTGTTATTAATTATGAACCATTCACCAAACAACACCATGGTCACATACTTTTCTGTCCTCACAGCAACCTCTGTTAACTGTGTATGAACTTGAAAGGGAACCAGCTCAAATTTCAGTCAGTTTCATGTGAGAATCTGTTGCCTCACAAAAAGTGTGTGAATAAATGCCAAATGATTTTTTTCCAAATTCTTTCAGATGGAAGTCTGCTTGGGTCTTGTGCTAAATGTAGAAATCTATTCAGGCAGTATGTTTCGTTTCTCTGCTGATGTTAATCACAAAAAGAGGAAAAAGGTCACAGACGTATTGGCCATAGGAGGCAGATATGATGATCTAGTGAGTATACATGAACATGTAGGTGGGAATCAAAGCTTATCTTGTGTCAGAGTATCATTGTTCTTTTTTCGATGATCTAGATAGCAAACTTCCAACATTTAAAAAATAGATTTAGTTATTACATTGATTCATTCTAAGCATAAATACTTGTGCAAATATCATTTTTTATCGAACTGGAATTCACAGGGTTGTATGGAATATTTCTATCCTGATTTTATTCTATTCTTGTAGTCGTATAAGATTTTCTACAATGTCTCCTATTGTAGAAATGTTTCTTCCCTGCAAAATACAGTTTTTCCGTTTATTTGAAGTGACTTAAAACCAATCAAAAGTTTTGAACTCTGAATCCAACATTTTTGTTACAGATATCCGATTTGAGAGTAAATTTTACGAGCGCAACTGTAACTCCACCCAGTTTACGTGCTGTTGGTGTCAGCATAGCCTATGACAAGCTTGTTTCTGCTGTTTTGGATGACCATGAAAATGTAAGTAGGCTGTTTCTCCTTAAAGCCCCAATAGCTGTGAATTATATGAATTTTTTCATGATTTTATTTTCAAACCAACATTGGGACGTGTAAATGCGCTGACTGAAGGACATGTTTCGACGTATCACTGCTGCCTGATTTGGACCACGACTACATATTTTAACAAGTTGAATAATAAACGGGTGCCGCACCCGTAAAATGGTGCCCCCATTGAAAGTACAAATAATGCAGTATTTCGTGCACATATGCATTGTAATCATCCAAGAAACAAGCATGATGCCATTTACTTGAATGCACCCACAGGATGGCAGACAGTATCTTGTCGTAATCTTTATTTTCTCTGTCACATGATTTGTTTTTAAAAATGGCGGGAAATCTAAAATAATGGTAGAACGTTTGGATTTACATGCCACTTTGAACACTTATGACAGTGTTATAAACCTTTTCAGTCTTAATAGGTCTTATTACGTAAAAGAAAACTCTAGGAAAACTGAGGATATTTTAAGATCGGTTTATTACACATTTGCAGCTATTGGGGCTTTAAGGTACAATGCACCTCAGGGACAGCTAGTCAACTCTCAAATTTTTACAATCCTTTTTTGATCTACCACTTGTACTCATTTGAAGGCTCTTGGATTGAGAAAAATTTTCAATGTCATAGCTTTTCAAAAATTGAAAATTCTATTTTTCCCTGTAGAGTCAACACAGGGATAGTGGGCATTTTGAATTTCAAATACTAGTAAATGTCAGGTAATTTGTATCTCTAGTCCTAAAATTTGCATGGTGTCCCCAATTTTTAATCTCGATTTGGTAAAAGAATGGTTGAAAATTTCATTGAGGAAAGTTTGAGTAAAAGATTAAGTCTTTCACTTTTTAGGCACGTTTAATAATGCCACAAGGAAGGATGTTGAAGAGGATGCAAGTAACTGTCACCCAGTGTTGCATCACCTGTGAAGTACAAATGCATAATTTAGAAATTTTGCAGAAAGCTCCCCTCCTTAGTTATAGTCCTTAGTTAGGGAATTTTGTTGTTGAAAATAGGTAAATGTAGATATGGCTCATCAATCTGAAATTTAAAGTTTACTGCAAGTTTGTGGCAAAATATAAAATTGCACCAGATGGGCCTTCCCTGAGACCAAAATAAAAAATTAGCAATAACCTCAGTCACAGGGGGTATGCATAATGTATGCTGGTTCAATTCAAACATGAGATGCCAAGGCAAGTGCTATTTAAAGTTAATTGTACCCAAATTGATCAAGCATTTAAAGCCTTCGTGATATTTTATATACATATTATGACGCCATGGCAATGGAAATGAAGCAGAGGATGACAAGTGACATGGCAAAATGCATGCCAGATATTTTTATTCGACTTCACTGAAAGCCCAATTTCAAAAGTGACTGCTGCTTTTAAATGACTTCCAAGTTTTTAATTATTTAATTTTTTGTTAATCCCAAGTTATTCAAATAAACAGTGCTTCAGAATCAACCTTCGGTGCTTGTAAATAGGCTTACATTAGCACTGATGTATCATTATTTTACATCAGCTATCAAATCAGATTGACTCATTGGTACATCGATGTAATATATTTCATATTTAAGTTCTTTCTTTACCAAAGCGAACACTTACAGTTAGCAATGTATATAGGACCTGGTGAGAAATTTTCCATGTTCCATGTACTGCCATGTATAGGGCTCCTCTAGCTATAGGATAATATTGCACATTGCCTTAATTACTTCTGGAAGACATTCCAGGGAAAGTCATGCTCTGTTCCACTCTCAACAGATCACATTCGACTCTCAGATTAGCATGTAATCTGTTTAACTAAAGAGAAATGACATTTTTGTCGGCACTTAGTATTTAGCAAAGCTTTTATGTTTGCATTTACGTTGACAGACTTCAAGTGTTGTAGATGCTTTAGTGTGTGCCGTTGGCAGCAAACCTCTGTTGAAGGACAGAATCAAGGTGGTGAGGGACTTATGGGCTGCTGGTGTGAGAGCTGATATGATCTATGATAGCAACCTGGTAAGAACACCATACTCTTTGTTTAATGCTCTGTCAGTTTCATCAATCTTTCTCTTTATGAAGCCTTGTGAGAAAAGGAACACAGAATCTTTGATGGGCAGATGATCTATAACATACTATTATATTGATTTTCCTGCTGTCATCCGTGGTTTATGAACAAATTTATGAGAAACAGTTCACCGTTGTATTTCTGCCTCAGTCCAAGTACGCTGTGACTTGAATTCACTACAGGGAATCTCATCTTCAAATGTATGGTTACCTGTACATGTATTTTACCTTGGTCAGGAGCATTTCGCTCTCTTTTGTGTGTTTATATCAGTCTGTGTTCCCTTGAATTTCAGCTGCAGTATGTACGCCCCTTTCTGCTTCTGTGGTTTTGTACATGAAATGGAGTTTTAAGAGATATTCAAAACATTCAGAATGCGTCAGTCAAACTACTGTCACTTTTCTTTGAACCATTTTGCTCCTTTCACTGGAGTTCCATAATTATGCAATCTAGTCTAGTCACATCACACAAGTGAACCCCAACAATGCTTTACATATTTGCTGTCAGCAATTCCACACACTCGAGGGGCCTTAGACTAGCATATTCTGTACCATACAAAATTGTATTTAACACATGCTACTAGTCTAGAGAACCAATGAATTGTGAATGAAGCAGGACAGTGTATGAACCTTTTCACAGCTTAGCACACCGTAGGTAAAGCCTCATTGCTTTCAAAGGATAGCTTTGACATGTTTGTACAAGAAAATAGGCAGAAATGGTCATGCAAGTACTGTGAAACACTTTGCATCAGCAGCTGCATGCTTTTTTAGTTATTTTAGATTTGTCATTGCAATCAGCAGGTTTTTTAATTTAGCTAAAGAGACATTGTAGCCATGATAAATATAGTAGGGAAAAGTTTAAATTAGTGGAATCTTAAATTAGCAAATTTAAACACTTAGCTAAATTAGCTAAAAAAGAATGTTAAGTAAAAAGACCTTTTTTTACAATACTGTGTGACTACAATTCTACAATGTCTGGCATTTGATTTTACCAAACTGTTGACATCTCTTTGATAAAAAAAGAATTTACTCCTTGTGCTGATTGTCTCACAGTCTTTGACAACTGGTTTTCAACTCATTGATTTCCATCCTCTCACGCATTTCATTTGCTATTCATCTGTCTTAACGGAACTCTATTGTTTTATTGCTCAATGCAGTCACTTGAAGAGATTCAGGACTACTGGAAAGAAGAGAATATTCCCTATTTGGTGATGCTGAAAGAGACAGACAACACCTTCAAGGTAGGAAACCATTTGAAATCATTTGAATGCAAAAAATATGACTTGACAACCATAAAATCAATAACAAACACAGTAGATATCCTGTCATACAAATAATAAAACTGTGAAAGATTGTCTTCATATCATTATTGATTGATGAATGCTTTCTTGGAAATATGCTCCTCCTCAGTATTATGCATCACTCACTGACGTCGTATTCTAAATCAACAAGGCTTATGTTCATAAAAAATACACAGATATCAAATACAATTGGATCGTGTTGGATAGCTTGTTTTCTTGTGCTTGCATTGGACAGATGTCATTGTATGGTATGCAGGTGTACCATCTAATGCTGGATTTCCAATACAAATGTATTTACTTTTGCAAAGTGTATTTATTGGTGTTGTTTGAGTTTATTGTAATGTGCCTTGTCTGAATCCAGCCCACTAATTGGCTATATTCTGAGATAGAAGATTTGGCCCTGGACAGTGAATAATAGACTAATACTGAAAACATAAGTGTTTGATTTGCTATGGTATGAGAAAACTATCATCTGCCAAGGTCTGTAAACTCACTGATTGTGACATTTTGAGAGGTGAACAATCGGAGGCCCCGGTAAATTTTGATCTTATACACTTGAACAGGTTGATGAAGCTATCAATGAAAAGTTTGTCCATACAATGATAGGCCTTTAGCAATAGAATACTGTCCCCTAGTGGATAGAACATTGCTACTGTAGTGAGCAGTCAGTGCATCAGTGGTGTGTGAGTAGTAGACTAAATGCGTGTGCGTTTGCACTTCTCAGCCACACGTTATAGAACATGCATACTGTTGAAGTAGCAAGTGTAACTTTTATCACATTTTATCATAATGTAATAAGGTTTCAAACAGTGTGCTGAGTTCACTATTGAGCATAAACAATCACCTCACTCAGCTCAGTAAATTTTTCCCGCCAAATATGCTGATTTCCCGCCTGAGAGGTCTTATATCAACCACCAAATACCCTGGCTTGACAAATAATCACCTCCCTCAGCTCGGTGATTATTTCCCGCCAAATATGTTATTTTCCCCCTGTCATTTAGAGAGGCCTCACAGTACATGTACTTGTATATCCACTACCATATACCGGTACTGTACCCTCGCTGGCTCACAATAACTTACTGTAGTCAGAGATATTCACCAGCCTA
The DNA here is from genome assembly GCA_001465055.1 of Ptychodera flava. NCBI lineage: Eukaryota > Metazoa > Hemichordata > Enteropneusta > Ptychoderidae > Ptychodera > Ptychodera flava. The sequence goes on along the minus strand of LD353848.1, from coordinate 544,236 downwards.
TTAAAATAAAAAACACTATTTAATATGTTCTTGCAAACAGACCTTTAGTTACATGTGTAAATTCCATAAAGTGACATCTTCTTGATAGTTGTTATGTTATCTGTTTTGTCAATTTCAGGATATATTTGATATCGTTTCTCAGTCTAAATATAGCAATATGTGCATAGACATATATCCAATTTGATAGCTTTCAAAATTCATCAAGTTCAATACTACAAATGGCATCCAAAGTCAAACCAATAGTATCCTTGCATAAACCACAAAATTAGTCACTTCATCCCTGTAAAGTCAAAAAGAAATCAGTGCATTTTTTACTCAAATGATACATGTATGATGCATACTAATTTGAGTGTAGCACCATAATAACAGATTATTTTATCAACATTTAATAAAAAATAACAATTTTAACTGTAAATCCAGTTCTTCTTTGCCAAATCTAATTACCTTTTCATACTGAGTCACACACAGAAAGGTTATGAATTACCCTATCAAGAAAATGGTTTAAAGCAGACTTTGTATGATATGGTCCACTGCAACCTTCAACTTGAAAATAAAATCTAATAGCCTGTGTGTTTTCCTTCACAACTGAACAGATTACCTTGAAGTCGTTTGAAAAAGACAAGATAATTGAGAAGAAATCAGTTGTTGAGCTAGTGGATCATATACAGAAGAACCCAGCACCAAAAGTGTAAGTATTTGTCTACCCGATTCATTGGATTCAGTGAATCAGTGCTTGCTAATCCTGAATGCATGTTGTGAGATCAGTAATGTGATGCAACAGTTGTCAGTCATATGTAATGGCATAGATAATGTCAATTGTCCCTGCTGGATGCTCCCCAAGTACAGTACTTTTGGTCAATAAGTTGATTTGGCCGATATTCTGCAGTATTTTGTGTTTTTGCCAACACAGTACATCCATCAAATATCTGTACCTGAATATCACATGAATTGTACAATGCACTTACCTACCACAATAGAATCCTGTGGGCATTTAGTTTTGTGATCAAAGGATGCCTACCCAGAGCTTTTGTCATGAAGGATAGAAATATGAACCCAATACCAATTCTCGGAAAGGCTGGTAAACTGCAATATTGTGCATTGTTTGCCATGAAAAACTATTTCATTTCATCAATAGAATGCAAATAATATCTTAGAAAAGTATTATTGACATCCGCAAATTACGAATAGATACATTTCATGGTTCTGGGAACTGTATCAGCTATCAGTGTATCACAACAGGCACAATACATTATATGGATACAGTGTATTGAAATATGAATGATAATGAATGAGAGTCCAATAACAGCATCATCTCACAATGTACATCTACTTCAACAGAGATGCTGCTGAGGGCAGTCAAGTGTATGGCGGTAGACAGAGTGGCTACGCTGGTCAGTACAACTTACCAGAATCCAACAGCAGTTCTCAGTATGGAACAAACGCACTCCCAGATTTCAAAGTGTCATTCATGACGCAGGACAAAATTGCAAACAATGTCAAGAGGAGACAAGAAGGACAGGTAAAGATGGCTGATCTGATTTGAATTCTCTGCCTTCCACAAGCTCTGTCTAATGTGATATAGTCATAAACTTCGTGCCCATAATTATGTTTGGTTATTTTTGGAATAGTAAAGTTACATTTGAGAAACATTTCACTTGAAGTAGACTATTTTCGATATCTTTGGTAGAAAAGGGGGTGTTTCAAGGTGACAAAAGGAGAAAAATTGTGTGCCTATGTCAGTCGTCAGTGTTTGCATTGGAGGCTGTAACAGATTCCTTGAAGAATTGTTCTAGTGGACCAACTGCCCTGTCTATCATGATATGGTGTAATAGCATGGTATATTATAGGTTTGTTGTACATACATGGTGATAGCAAGTTGGCAAGATAAATTTGTTTCGGGATCAACAATGACATGTAGATGATCATACTGAGAGAAGAGAGTTGGGGAGGGAGGGGGGCTAATAGCATTTGACAAATGTTCTCCTGAAATAGCTGACAGTAGTTTCATCTTCAATATTACAGATGATGTCAACCATAACGCCGATATTACAACAACTCTCACCAAGAATCAGTGTTGAAGTGCTTGGGGTGAGTGTAACGTAGAATGTATCTTGTGAAATGTGCACTTGTTTAATAGCTCAGACATACATCTATGAGAATGCCCTTAGTAAATGAGGCTACCCAACAATTCTCCTCGAAATGTGCACTAAGACATTGTTTGATAAAGCCTTATTCAACTTCACACATTTCTAAACAATTTGAGACTTTCAACTTTATCTGATAATCCAGCATAGTAGCTCCAGATGTTTTCATTTACAAAGTCACTGACAATGCCATAACTGTAAATTAATAGCAATAATGTATCCCCACCTGGACCAAAATGGACTCAAGCCAACTTTGCGCTCTATTATATACTCAGCTTTTCCTCATATACATTATGTTGTGCAAAGTTTGCTTTTGTACATTATGGGAAGGGGTACATTATTGCCTATAAATGAAGTTTGTGTAGTTTCCTTTGCATATGTATTTGGCAGAAATGTAAAAGAAGATGTTTTGATACATGTACATTCAAAGTTGTGCTTAGTCCTTACAGAAAACGAATGTATGTTTGTCACTTTTCAGTTCTGTTATCCTGAAAGA
>LD353848.1:517895-531511 GCA_001465055.1 Ptychodera flava | reverse complement strand
ATATATATATATATATATATATATATGTGTGTGTGTGTGTGTGTGTGTGTGTGTGTGTGTGTGTGTGTGTAAAAAAGTTCATCAGTATTCCATTATGAAATATACAATATATATATATATATATATATATATATATATATATATATATATATATATATATATATATATATACATATATAAGTTCATCAATATTCCATTATAAAATAATTCACACATATTAACTCCTCTATTATGGTCCGCTTAAACCAGCTGTCTCATCCCTGAAATAATCCCTACAATAAAAAACCTATGGCATCGTTCTTTCGGTTTTTACCATGTTTTTTTAACGTGTTATGTTAGTGTGTTCTTTACCGGACAAAATCTACCGATGGTGTTTCCTGTGTTTCTGGATAGAAGTTTCCATGCTGTCTGTGTTTGCTCCTTGAGGCGTGACTGTGTTTCTTGTGGTGTTTGCGATGCTTTTTGCTGTTCTTTGTTTGAAATAAGCAAACAATAAAGTAATACTCGAATACGGAATGAGAGTTTATTTGTTTTCATTTCAAAAATAGGGGCTTCTCCTGTCCGGCAAACGTACATCATTTCACATAAAAATAACATTCCCTATATTTGAAATACAGGACGTGATATCGCAGACAAAAAAGCACAGTATACATATACAAGAGAAAGTTTAAATCAAGTTGTTTTAACATAAACACAATATAGTAACTACCCCCGTCCTTCCGTCCGCGGGGCAGGGAGGACTTCACATGAAATATACCACTGGTGTCTGCATGATTATACGAAAGAAGAATACCTTTAATATATGTGTTGGTCATAAAAGGAAACTTTCTTCAAAAAGGGGATTACCGTGCCACTAACGGTTATCATAGTAATTTTGCATCCCAGGTTCTCCGTCTGGACAACAGAAGAACATCAATAATGCTATGTGGTTTTATGCATGATCTCCATGCTGTGATGCGGAATTCAATGTGGTACCAATTTTCAGGCTTTGATTTTTTTTTATTTTTTTGATCCTAGTTCTCGGTCCAGAGAAACAAACGTATTAAAGGTCTACGTAATTAAAACCTACCGACAAATCATGCTAGTCGCATTTTCTTGATGTAGGAAAACCTCCAACGTGCAAAATATGGCACCAGAACCGGCAAGCTTGAAGTTGCCTCCCAGCTAACAAACCATCCATAATTAATGTAGCCTCGTACAGTTGTGAGTCGCGAGTGAGCTAGAGCTTGCGCGGCTGAATATTGAAATTAATGAACGTTTATTCAAAATTTCACCTTCAGTGTCATCACACCAAACACTAAAAAATCACCTGGGGGCAGAATACATTATTCTGGTCGTAAAGCCAAGTGCAGTGCTTCAACTAAAGTACAAGTACAGATGTTTTCAAAGTACACTGCAATTCCAGTTTTGAGATGTTTTACCAGATTGGAGTCAATTACGACCAGACAATATGGTAAGTTGAATTGCGTTCATCATACATGTGCTTCAGCTTACAGAGAGATGAGAAGCACGATCCCACGCATGCGCATATAAAGAGGGAATCACCGTATTATATTGGATATTCTCGCATACTCTCGAATGTGTGTTTTTTTCCCACTGTCAATACGATGCATCCCATGTGGTTCATTGTCTAATAGACCTCATGAAAAGTTTGACAAGGATGCCTACGATTTACATTTAATTTGCCTTATTGAAAACGAATGTCATTGATACCGTGAAAGGTTGATAAACGTACATGTCGGGCGATAAAAAAAAGATTTCATTTCGTCTTTAACCTTGAGCCTCATATGCGACAACAAACAGCTTAGTTAACGACTCCAACTAATTATAATGGTTTACACCATAGTTTCCTTGTACGTTGTTTCAGTGCGAAACACATAATCATCCGAAGTCGCCATTGCACAGAGTCTGGAGACAATATCGGAGAATATAAATACCAGCCGACGTGTGATTTACTGGTCGACTTTCTATGACATCGAGTCGTTTGACGATCACAGAGAAATGCCAAAATGGCCCTGTGACGTAGCAAGTTAGCAGACGACTTCGCGAGTTCGGTTCATCATGGCAGTATAATTCTGACGAATACTCTCGAGTGTTTGACTGCCCTGGCAACACATCAGCAGCGCCGCTAGCTGAGGCTTATTATTGTAACTGTGACTGTATGTTTAAGTAAATAGCCTAAAGGGTCTCATAAACGCCACGTACATTCCGCTCTACATGACGAATGTTTATATTATCATTTAAAGTGTAGATTTTCAGTACCAATACACCAGCCATAGAAAAATATGTCTGCTTTTTCATATGTGATCTCACAAATTTGTATTATAAGAGTTAGTCTATAAATTTTATGGATAGTGAGGAAAAATAAATCAAATTTATCATACTCACTGTCATACTAAGCGCGGGCTAAACCTCTCGTTGAAAGATATATTTGATTCAAATCTATAAATTAGCTGACAGTGCGCACTTATGGTTGAATAATACTCAAAATCCCTGGGCCATCGAAATAAAAATACTTCAGATTATGGCTATATTGCACTGGTTTCATAAAAACTAGGCTATTTTGTCACGAGCGTTATCTCCTGGCGATGGCCAGCGACGCGGATGCGGAAGCATTATGCAAATCGAGTTACCCTGGAAACAACTGCTTCTATCGTCGTATCACTCGTTTTATAGTGTGTTCACTTAAGAACAGCGGAGATGATGTCACCCCCCCCCCCCAAAGAAAAAATAAAAAGTCTTAAAAGCTGCCGAAACCGTATCGGATCTGTTCTTTTCAATGTTGGACATATTTATTATACTTGTTGACACGCACAATTTGTTTATACGGTAGTGTAAATACGTGAAGTACCATATGATTTCCTATGTTCCTGCGTCATAGATACGAAGACAATCTGTTCTTTATTGCACGCCAAGCTCTCTTCCTCTTCGTTGCCAATTGTGTCTTATTTGTCTTCAAATTTGCCCTTCCCTCCTCGTACATAATTTCAAGCCGGTTGAACACAAGAAGAGAGAGACAGTCTAAGAGCAAGAATTACAGGTGTGAAATTTCGACGTCAATAAGAGGTGCGCAGCTCTGATTGAATTCCCGTGAAAGTGAAAATATGCACGCACAATGGCACTGCCAACGACGCAAATTTAATTTAAATTTAAATGATTAGTCGGACTGAAATCGGACAAAACACAACACAGATTCAATAACAGTCCGTCAAATTCTTGTTTTTTGCATATAAGTGTATATATATATATATATATATATATATATATATATATATATATATATATATATATATTATACATACATATATATCTTTACATATTATATATCTGTATATGTATATATCTATATATCTATATATTATATACATACATATATATCTGTATATATTATATATCTGTATATATTATATACATATACATATCTGTATATATTATATATCTGTATATTATATATCTGTATATATGTATATATATATATGTATATATATACTTGTTTATAGATACAGACACTAGTCGTAACACGTACACAATATATCGTATAACGTAGAAAATGATGAAATTGAAGGCGTCACGTGAAAAAGTTGAAAATATGGTCAATATTCATGTAGATATTTTCGATATATAAAGGATGTATTGTGATCTTTGAAACGATATATCTCTTATGAAACAAAAAATATACGATTTGTATTGAAATCTACAGTTGTCGGAGTGATTCCCACTCTGTTTAGCTTATGTTAGCTGCACGATTCTCATCTTCAGGATTTGATCAGCTTCAAATTGACTTTTGCCCATCGACACGACACCTCATTAACACAACTATCGTGTCTGAAGCATAAAAATGCTGTATATGTAAAACATTACAAGTGACCAAAGACATATTTTTTTAATGGTTACAGTAGCGTTTATGTAAAGGCATTCACACTTCAATGCTTATGGTTCCCCACATTAATCTTTGGACGAGGTCTGGCGAGAGCGCCTTTCGGCGTGGGTGGCGATATCTCGCGAGACTAAGATTTTTCTGTCGGTTGCCATGTCAGCCATTTGAAACAAGCCGAGTCTTGTTCTGCTTGAACAACTTAACTGAAATCAGTAACGTTTGTGGAGGCTTTAGTACTCAGGGGACGGGAAGCAAGTATTATGACCACACAATATCTCGGCCTAATATACTTCCTGCTGAATGTTCTGGCTTTTCATCAAATAATTGTGGTAGGCCCATATCATAGTTGTGAAAACCCTGAGTAGGTACTTGGCCAGGATAATGACGTATGCCAGCTATTCTTGACTCGAGGGCATGCAATAACCGAACGAATTAATCGTAAGCGTCGTTTAGTTTAATAAGCGGCACGCGGCAGCCAAGCATGGAAAACGATATAATCAGGTGTTGTTTAAAAAACATTGAAAGTTACTCTGGGTTAATCTTGATGTGTTGTTCTATGAGACAAGCTAATTACTTAAGACCAGTTCAATTGTTGTATTTTTAAAAACATATTATGACGTCGAGGATAACTGATCGTTCATACCACCGAGTGGTTAATGCGAAATTAGATAAACGAGAGAGATGCGTTACAAAGATGGGGTCGGAGAAAAGCTATACTCGGGGTCAAGACAAAGATTCCACCAAGGTGTCAAAATAGATGACACATCTTCTCTTCCATATGAGAAGTTACCGATGCCCGGCTCGAGTCGGTTGGTTTGTCGGAGAGTCGATGTCATTGTCTAAATGTCCTGATAACCATTTCTTGATGTGTGCTAAAGAAAGATAAAGTGCAATTTGTGCGTAAATTAAGGAACTGATCAGCAGATAGAATGTTACTGTTCAGGCATCGTCGTCGATTGTTCAAATTTCAAAACTTGCACAAGACGGAGCACAATACCTTGAAGGAGAACACAAGTGACCGAATCAAGTTAACATCAACAAATAATGGCGGTCTTGTCCGCTTTACAAGGACTGATCTACCTCTCTTTGGTCATAGGTGTTGCCATAAAAACATGTATTTAGTCTGATAAATAGGGGAGTCTTTTCTGAGCTCTAAATCGAACTAGAGGTATGACATGAACTAAAGTTTCTCTAATCCTTTTGGCCGACAGTATTTTCCAAAGACTAATAAGGTACTTTAGGGCACTTGTGAAAAATGTGAATTCCTGAACATTAGCACTGTGACACAGAGAATTGTGAAAACCTAGAAAAGTATCACAAACTTGTGGTTTGTGTTGTGTTAGTGTTGACCGAAGCAGAATCGTCAAGTTGGTAGTTTTGCCTGCAAAACATTATTGCAGGAGCTTTCCTGGCCCAAGCCGTGGGGTCGAGCCTAGGAGACGTTCCGTTCAAGTTGGTCGAACTATTCTGTCCCTGGTTACTACCCGTAGATATTGTGGTGATTTTCCTCTTAATGGCGGGACTGACCACAGTCACAGCTCCACTGCCCATGGCGCCTGCGTGGTAGCCGCTCTCGCGGTTGCGCCGAATCAGCGCCGACACGTGGGGATTGCGGATGGCGTAGATCACCGGGTTCATCGCCGAGTTCGACCAGGCGAGGTAGATGGCAATCGTGTCCATCGTCGGGGTGAACTCGGAGTTACTCGCCGACACCACGATCGCCATTATGCAGTACGGCCCCCAGCAGCACAGAAAGAGAAATATCATTATTAGCACCGTTGTGGCAGTTCTCATCTCCCCGTAAAATCGGAGCATGCTCGCCTGAGCAGTGGCTGGCCGAATTCTGGTATCGCTCAGACGAAGGGTCTTCCATATGTTGTAGTAACAGTAACACATAATTGTAAATGGTATCAAATAGCAAATGACGATCACGAATATACTGTATCCTTCCGGTAAATACGATGTTGTGCAATGAAAGATGTACATGCAGTGTAAAAATCCATCTTTATAATACCTGGGCAGCGGGTCCATAATGTACCATGGAAACGAAAATACGAATGCGTGGATCCAGGTGTATACAAGCATCTGAATCGCGCGAGTCCGGGTTACTTTCTCCCTTGGCAGTTTGACGATGGCGTAGAAGCGATCTATAGAAATCAGAGTCAGCGTCAGAGTTGACGCAATGCCGAAGAGGCTGTTGAGGAACCCGTTGAGGACGCACAGGTCGTTGCTAAGGAACCAGGTATTGGCGAACAGGGTGAGGAACGTGAACGGTATGCAGAATATCGTTTGTAGTAGATCCGACGCCGACAGGGAGGCGATGAAGGCATTTGTAACCGTGCGCAGTTGATAGTGCCTCAGTATTATGATGATGACGGTGGTGTTGCCAATGAGCGAGAGGAGGAAAATCACTCCCAGTATGACGGCGCGAATGAGCGCCGCCGCCGTCACGGCGAAAACCACGTCGTCTCTGTCGTCGTCACCGACTTGGGCTGTCGTCGCGGTCGCCAGCGTATTCGTCGCCGTACTCACCAGCATTGTCGTCACGTTCGACGATCCAGAAAAACCATCGTGTTCAATGGCGCTCAGCGGAGGTGGTAGCGTCATTACCTATATATGTGCCCGGGTTTATGACGCATGTGGTTTAATAATCAGGCAGAGCGAGGAAGCAGGTCATAAATTTACTGCATCAACTCTGCAATTCACGAAGCCGATGGTAACCGGCAACGCTGCTGGAGATGGCACGGGCGAATGTAAACATTCCTCTTCAGGTGTGATGTATTTTCATTTCCGCGATTCGGAAGAAGACAGGTTCCTAGGGAGGAAAATGTAAATTGCAAGGTGATGAAGATAATGAAGATAAAAAACAAGAAATAAACGATGTCATAATTTACAACAATGGCTAATTTTCCATGTCCATCATCAATATCAATTATTTCGGAACTCTAGCGCATACAAATATCAATTAAGCGTTGAAATTTATCACAATCACGTCATTCATGGGTCAAAATGCGTGTTGCTATGATATTAAACATCCCGTTTGCTGTCCGCGTCCTTCCTGCAGAACGCCCTCTCCTACACAGCAAATAAAAGAACTCCCAGTCAGAAGTTGAGCATTGCCAATTTTGACGTGATGGCTTTCCTGTCGATGCTCATTGTGTATAATGCATACAGGGGAAAATGTTATGAGGATCGACACTGAATGTTTCTTGGAAATCGAGGTCAATCCTCAAACCTTGATGAACCCTGCTTGTTATCCGAGTCTGAGAAGAGCCGAATGTAAAATAACATATTTAAAGATTTACGCTTCTCTTGGAGATATAACAGATGGAAAATGTAAAGAGAGACAGATTTTCATATATATATATATATATATATATATATATATATATATATATAGCCTATATATAGCCTATATATAGCCTATATATAGCCTATATATATATATATATATATCTGTGTATACATTTTACATCTTTTATATCTCCAGGATAAAGCGTTACATGTCAGTAATGGAAACCCAATTCCGTTAAGTAACGTAGGTGGCTACGTGACCCATATGTGTCCCAAGTATTGTCGTGCCGTTACCCTATTCAGCAATAAACATCTGTATAGAACTAATAATATGTATAATTTGCAATTTAATCAACGATGAAAGATTAGGCAGCGATTATGAGTTAGTTGGATAGTTTCCGAACGAGAAATTATGCTTACTTTTGGGTCACCAAATTTTTGTCTCTGTTTCTTATTAAAATATCCAGATGCACAAGTGGATCTACATGTGCAATTCACGTTCCGGTTTTGCTCCGAATCAAAGCAATAATTTATCCTCCCTCAAACACGATATAGCTCTTTCCTAAAGGCGAGCAGACGATTTAAAGTGAATAAATGTCAACATCTTGTTTTTGTTTTATGTTGTGAGACACGTAGGCGCATACGTTTGGCGCGACACTATCTTGAATTTGAAAGTTGGACAATATCAGCACGAAAGGAGGACAATAAACTTAGTCAACACGTTTTTCATAGTTCTATCTGATAACATGAGCAACTAGTGAGTTCACTGCAAACCCCTGACCAACGTTGTCGAACTCTCTTGGATTCAATCTTTCCGCGATTTCAGAAACACAAGACCGCTAGAATGACAAAGTACATTTCAATTGCGTTGACTGTCGAGACTGCAACCTGAATAACGTCACTACACATTGTAATGAACCAGAAGAGAACCCGGGGATAGAAGAGATCGACTCTCGCGGTTACATTCGATTCATTGCAATTAAAAGATTAAACGGAAGAATTTCAATTCATTTGGTCATCGCAGTGTCAAAATGGCGTCTCTCCCTTTTAATACACTCGTAGCTACGACTTATCTGCTTTCCCAATTGGCTGCTCCCATCTGACGTCAAGTGAGATGTATTTGCTATCGCATCTCCGACTGAGCTAGTCTCTTTCACCGCCATTTGGACTTTATCCTTAACAACGTATACGTATTCGTCGACATTTTCAAATCCCTTGCACTGTCTTGGTTTCCCGCGCTATCGACCAGCTTCTCCGATGCATATTTCCATGGCAACAGCGAGTTTCATAAGCTCGTGGGGTATTTGCAACAAAAAGAAACGGAAGACGTTTGCCGATCAGGCGTGCACACTGCATATAGCCATCTGATAGATCATTATCGGAAGACATGACGAAGCGCGCGGAAAGATGGCGACGGATGAAGCTTGCGTTAGCTGTAACCATAGCAGCAATCTAATTTGACTCTAACCCTCATAAAAATATCATTACATGGGTTTTCGGCCAAAATGTTCTGTGACGTCAGCGGAAGATCAAACTATCGAAAGCTTGCCTAACCTTCCGCAAAATGAGACGACTAACAGAATACTACTAATTTTTTACGTCTCATGATTGAATGAAAAAAAAAACTGCAAGATTATAAAAGGAGATGAACCGAGACGACAATGAGATAATATCAATTCTTAAGGTCGAAGATGCGGTCGCTTGACATTTCTTATCGCCGTCATAGTGGACTGAACATGGTGGCCAAGATTCGCCCAAAAGGAAACATGGCCGTAAGAGAGCACTTGATATACGTATCGGTGTAGAGGTCGTTTCTTTAGTGAACCCAGCGTCAAGGTAAAGTCAAACGTCCACACTGAATTCTACCCACCAATACATAATCTATCGGTAGAAGGTTACAGTCAGATTAAGTTCAAATAAAGACATCCTTTTGTGAACAAACAAACGTTGAATATTTTCTTCCATCAAGATTTACAGTCATATAGTGTAATCTCATTCATTAAAGGTATTAATTTAATTTTTTCAATCACACCCAGACACAGACGCACCTACGGACACACAGACACACACATCTATCTATCTATCTATCTATCTATCTATCTATCTATTTATCTATCTATCTATCTATCTGTCTATCTATCTATCAATCAATATATCAATCTATCTATTTTTTTTTCATTTTCCTCCACCTGGATTAACGTCAAAATTGTTCACAATTTAGAATATTACATCAGCAAACTGGGCCCTCTTTAAGCTTTCCTGTAACACACCATCTACGGTTAGTTTACTGGAAAAACCCTTAATCTATGCATACATTTCTGATTCTCCCAACAATCAACCTAGTTCATGGCACTTACAACTCTGATGCGGTATCGTGGGATATTTATTGATCACGGTGTTTTAATTTCCAGGCAGAATACCTCCTGCCGGGCCGGGAAAATTAATGACGTCTTTACACACCGACAGTAATTATCGACTCGCGGCAACATGTTTTTTACTAGACAAGGACGTTTTCCCACTTCTGCGAAGGGTAACAGGCGCCCTTGAGTTTTTAGCTTCCGAAGTATTTTATGGAGATAGCCCCGGCGTCAAAGGAATACAGCCTTGGCGAATGCCTTATGTGCCTTGGCATTATGTAGGGTACAGTTAACAACGCAAGCAACCTTCGTGTTTTTCAGAGTGTCCCCCGTCAGTACTGGCTCTTGTTTCCGTAGCTGAATTTCCGTTCAATTTTTAGATTGAGTGGAAAATGGATGAATGATGCCATGGTATTGTGTTTTAGATACCTTAAGGGCGGTCTGAAAGAGTCCCTATTGTGCGGACTAGGTACTGAAGATTTGGTCGAAAACGTGACAATGTGCTTCATTCCGGCACTCGCTTGATCCTTCGATGAAGAATTTCCGCGGAGGAGTTGAAGGACTTGTAGTCCAGCGAGTTACATTCATTACTGATGTTTCTTTCAAATATCTGCATCAAAATTGCGCATGTACACGTCCCTGTCTCGGGATTAAACTGAGCGCATAGTTGTTTTTCTGGCACCGATGGCCTTCCTTTAGATATCCTGTTGTATCAGTGTTGACTCTCTCTCTCTCTCTCTCTCTCTCTCTCTCTCTCTCTCTCTCTCTCTCAATTGAATTCGTGATGGCTGATTTCCACTAATCGATTAAAGGGTTTATCCCGAAAATCCGTCACTACCTATCTTGACAATATTGGGGAATGTTTATTGGAAATGATAAGGTATTTGCGGTTAATTTGCTTAGGTGCTAACTTGAATGACGCGACATTCTGCCGAAAATTGGTATCACAAGAGAAGTACGTGGGGATGAGGATGATGATGATGATGATGATGATGATGATGATGATGATGATGATGATGATAGTTGTTCTCGTTACTCGTGACGTTGTTGGAGTATAAATGCAAGACAGGAGATGAAATGATGATATTAATATCGCAAATAAACTCGAATCTCTACAATCTTATTAAGTCACGTACGCAGACCCACTGTCACAATTTCTGGTGGATGCATGATTAATACACATGTTTGGTGTATACTTGATGAATATTGTTGGCTTTAAGAGATTCGTGTCTGTTTTTCAAAATGGCTTTTAACTAAATTGCCCACTACATCAGAAAATGCTAATTCTCTAAGACCTTCAGAACAAGTCGATTTTTTCGAGTGGATTGTTTCGATGAAACAGATGAAATTTTCAAAGTGTCAGACTTGACGAGATGGATGGATAACGCGGTGGAACATGTGGGAATACGTCTTATTGTCATTATTGTTCCTCAAATTTACAATTCCTGAGTGAAAATTTTGCGTGGGTGTAACCCACTCAATACTTGGCAAAAGCTGTACATATTGGCACACTCGTCACGGTATGTCAAAGGTGAACTAACTAATTATTTTGCATGCAATGAATAATGAGTGTCTGTCTTGCACGACACAAATTTTACAAATTTATTCGAGACTGATTCCCAATGACGTCATTAATATGACAAATAGACCATATTTTCCGACATTTTTCCTACGCCTGTTTCAAAATTACGCTTAAGATTACATAAGGTTCAGCACGAATGATACCTTCGTATCACCGGTATTATGATGAAAATCTTAGAAATCATGTGTCCAGGGATTCGACGAAGCTCCATCGACAAATTTAAACGAAAAAGGCAGACACAAGCGGCACGACACGACACTGAACATAAGCACACGACTGAAACAAAAGAATTAAGCATTAATGAATTGGCAAAAATTTACGTGAGCAGTCCGCTCATCTTCTGAAACCAATTCCATGTCAGTATATTGCAATTCCGGCTACAAAAGGGAACACGTGACCCAGTGTACGAATGTTGTTCTAGATATTAATGGATGTGTCAGCCGAACAACGTTATCAAATCTATGATTTAAATTGAATTCGTGCGATTCTAATCCTGCAGGACAAATTACGAGAGCGATAGTCAACGTGGATCATTTGGTGTATACAGTAGAGGCCTATCTTGCGCATGACAAATCCATTATTGGGCCTACATGAATATTTACGAAGTAAACACATATGTACTCGACCACCGAGAATAATTAGAAATTCCTACGGTTCGAAATCAGACGAACGAGAATGCACAATGGTGATGTTAGAGAAATGTCGATAAATGCCGCTTTCTCATATTTGGACCCCACCCCACCCCAATATGTAACTATCAATAGGAAGGACTGGTATAAAGTATCTACTTCAATCTTTAGGTAGATTTATGTAGGATAAAGTCTTAAAGAAAGAAAGAAATGATTCGGGGAATCATATACGTGGCTTATTTTTTCCTGTAAGCTCCGAGGAAATAAAGCGCTGAATGGCAAATTTCAGCGTGCAAGTTGACACGGTGCCCAAGTCTGTACCGAAATCATAAGCTTTTAATAAGAATTTGAGGTAACTCTGACTTCATCACTACTGACTCAAGGTGTAAGAGAAAGTGTATCACAAAGCACAATAAGTTGCGTTGATCCTTAGAACATGATTAGTTTGAAACGCACGCGCACGCGGCATAAACATGTCGTAAGTTAAGACTATACTGAAACATTGTCTACAAAGTGAAATATGTATGGTGAACAGGGAAAGATGAGGTTGGTCGAAAAAAATCACTTTTTGTTGATGATATTCTGACTTCTTTCCAATTATTGGCGAAAATCCAAACTTGCAAACTGTATGACATACAGGAATTGGTTATCCGTTGAAAGCAGACCGTAAAAGTGGGTTGTGCTGATTCGAAGTTACAGAAAGCTGTAGTAACTCTCGTATCGGCATACAAAAGCCCATGACTCGGGGGGGGGGGGAAGAGAAAATACCACGCATGCATGACGCAGACCCTGAACTTGGCGCTCAGCATCTTGGCGTCCCTAGGCACCTCACTTTATGGAGGTATTCATCGAGGAGTATGGCAAGAATTAATGAAACAGTCGTGTTCCGGGTACAGCGTGATCAAACATGTTGTCAAAGCAAGAAAACTAATTCCTAATGCAAAATACATACTAAAACGTTACCAATTCTGAGTTGAATTGTGCAGGGTAAAAGAGAGTGAATATATTAATTTGCACTACTTTGATATGGTCATTTCATGTAGGGTCATTTAGTATATCCCATAAAAGTATATCACCTGGATAAAATCATTGCTAGAAATCTTTATTTTTCAAATCTTGATAATATTTCACTTTTCATTCACGTTGCGCTTCGGGTTTCATACCAACACACTACGTGCACTTCAAGAGATCGCATGATAGTGACCTCTGACATCTCCTTTCAAAGGTGTGAATTTGTTTAGTTTGTTTGTGTCTTTTCTGAGAAAATTAAAATAATTATAACAACTTCCTCATCTGCTCTCAAAAACTCACGCATGAGCATGCACGGATACTGAACTGTGGATAAACCCCTCCTCATTTAAAGCTTGTATGGCTCACGTGACCCCAATTAGCGCAGCGCAAACCCATGGCAACGCCCGGAATCATAAATCACTCTATTAATTCAGCAAACGTGTTCTGTTTATACAGCTCATAATTTTTCACATCAAATCGATCAAGAATTTTTCATGAAGTTAGCCTACTGACATACACAAGTACTTGTTGATTTACAGAAAAGTCAATACGACACGTGTCTGTAAATGTGACAACATTAAAACTGATTCTCCGGCCACAGTAAATGTAAACAAACAGATCAGTTTTCATTGTAATGGAAACACAACTATATGTCATATAATGTCACCTATGTGACACAGGATTAACGCACGCGACCTCCGTTAGTTATAGTGTAAACTATGCAGCACTGCACAATGTTTTAGCATCGCTTTAAGTTTGGCTTGCAAGATTATAACGAATGATGAACGTGTTGACCGTGTTGACAGGAATATATATATATATATATATATATATATATATATATATATATATATATATATATATAT